>JASCZW010006081.1:0-113137 GCA_034211315.2 Aedes japonicus
AAACACTCTTTCACGTAAATTTCTTGGTTGACAGTCCCGGAAGCTATGAAAATGCTGCTTTTCAAGCCACAGGTACAGATGGCTTGCCAAACCAGATATTTCTTTGCGAACTTTGACAGTTTCGTGTGCTTGAAAATATCTGCTACCTTTCCCCTTCCTTTTGCCGTATAAAACTCCTGTCCCGGAAGCTGCTTGTAGTCGGCTTTGACGTAGGTTTCGTCGTCCATTACCACGCAGTCAAACTTCGTCAGCATCGTCGTGTACAGCCTCCGGGATCGCGCTTTGGCCGTCGTATTTTGTTTATCATCGCGATTTGGAGTCACTACCTTCTTGTAAGTCGATAGTCCGGCTCGTTTTTTGGCTCGATGCACGGTTGTAGACGATACACCCAGCTTATTTGCGGCATCTCGGAGAGATAGGTTAGGGTTTCGCTTGAAACTACCGGCAACTCTCTTTGTCGTCTCAGCGGCTTCCGGTTTTCGATTTCCCCCCGATCCAGACTTCCTGGCTGTCGACAAACGTTCCCCAAACATTTTAATTACATTTGTAACGGTTGATTTGGCAACTTTTAGCGATTTTGCCAACTTTGCGTGCGAGTAGCTCGGATTTTCGCGATGCGCGAGCAAAATTTTGATACGCTGCTCTTCTTGCTTGGACGGCATTTTGACAACTGAAGAGTGAATTCCAAAATCAAAATAGGAGCAACATTCTACACACACACACACCTTCAAAATGAGGGGTGTTCAGGTGTTTTAAATGCAAAATTGAAAGAAATACGTCAAGTTGATATTGACCAAATTTTGACCGTATCGCCTTTTAGTTGCTACTCCTTTACTGATCAGAACTAGTGTAATTGCACAGAGAACCACATAGATGGAGCTTGGGAGTAGCTTTACATCTTCAATGTACAAGTTCACTAATTCCATTTATAGATCAGTACCTGCGCCGGCCACGTTCTCACGGTCTTTTGGGGAGGGGGAAGAAGGATGATTAGTTTGACAATCGTTGTTATTAGAGACCGTGATCACCACTGCATCTCTACAATTGCCATGGGAAGGATAGTTGTGTTAGTGAGGCAGGTTTATTTTTAGATCATGGATGCACTGTGGTAAGTAATGTCATCAATGAAAGCGCAGTAGACTGCTTTGTATTTCAAATCTAGTGGTGATAGAAAGAGGCAAGTGACAAATAGCAAGGAAGGGGACGGGCCTGGGATTGAACTCCCGACCATCTGCTCAGTAAGCAGAACGGGTAACCACTGAGCTACCCAGCCACGTCTTATCTTGTCATCAGAAAGAAGTTTTGCTGAAGAACTCAAAACAAATTTCAAGGAAAACTCGCCAAACAAGCGAAATCTCATCTTGAAACGATAGAGCAAGCTCTGAACTAAAGTAATATCAAGCAAAACAGCAAACCCAATCCTATGGGTAGTATAGTCACTAGATTCATAGTCTGGCAGATACAACGACGGGAGCCAATTTGAACTGTCACTTGGCGGAGCCAATCGAGCATGTCTCAAGTAATTCATGTTAAGGACCTGAAAGCCATTTGTAAACAATGACTTTAAATATCGATTTCTCTTGAAACTTAAATCACTCTCGTGAAATGAAAGCAGCATTTGGTAGAAGAATGTTAGTTCTACCATATGGAGTAGCAGGATATAGTGGGATTCTCGTGATTCGTGAAATCAACGTTTAAGGTCATTGTTTACAAATGGCTTTTAGGCCCTTAACATGAATTACTCGAGATATGCTTGATTCAAATTGTTCAATTGGCTCCCGTCGTTGTATCCGCCAGACTATGAATCAAGTGACTATAATGGGTAGTGGTGCAATATTATTGTACACGTCTAGTGTGCACTAATAGTGTATCCCGCAAAATTCAAATCCCCCATGGGAAGAAACGTTGCGTAGCCCATTCAACTATCCCCTGATGTATTATGTAAGGTTTGAGTTCTTGTACTCAAACTGGTGACCTGGCGGCTCGCCCCCTTCAGGGATGCCATTTCGCACTAATGTTACGCCGGTGCACGAGATTTGTACCTCTACAAAAGATACAACCATAACTCACCTCAGATAAAGCAAAGTGCTCTTTTATTCGGTGAAAAATAGACAGAGTAAAAGTGTGCACCTGTGATGGGATTACCTAGAGTGAGTGAACCACACTCTCTTTTAAACGATCGTGCACACGTGCTCTCATCTGTCTTCGCCCACGTGCTCTCGCTTGCGATCACTGCCGCGTACACTGGGGCGAGGACGCACCAGTGCTCTTTCTGTGATTCGCTGGTGCGATTGAAAGTGAAAACATCGTCGGAGGTGCAGAAAATGTCCGAACAAAGGAAGCGGGAAGAAACATTATTCTTTCTTCCTTTGTTATGTAGCATCAACGCGAATTTGCAATCACTGCTGTATATTAGCAGAAGAGCCCACGCCAGTGAGCTCACTGGGGCGCACGCGTCAGTTAATTTAACTGCATTCGCTTCTGTGAATTTGAGAGCTCTTCTTCTCACTCTAGAGCGATCGAGTGTAGTGTGAATAATAACCATTTTTTTCCACTCACATGCGCTACCCGCATGCAAACACGGGGGTGAACATAAACAAGAGAGAAGAGCTCTCGTTGAGGTACACACTTAGAAAATTTTACAGTATTCGGTAATTTTTTACCGAACTCAACAGCTGAACAGTTCGGTAATCCGATTTAAAGGATTTCGGTAAAATTTGACAAGTTCCGGTAATTTTTTTACCGGAATACTGTAAAATATCACCGAAATTCGGTAAATCGGATTACCGAACGTTCAGCTGTTGAAAGTTCGGTAAAAAATTACCGAACACTGTAAAATTTTCTAAGTGTGTAGGAAGAGTATATGGAAAATTTAAAATCTCTCTCTCTACCACACTGAGGATATGGACATCACTGGCCCCTTATACGGCAATAAAATAAAATAAAATAAAATAAAATAACGCGTACACAACAACGTAGAAAAACCCGCATGGATGATGCGGTTGGAGCGTCGAATCACCATACTGCGGACTAAAATTGGTTGGTTAACGCAGTACAAGAGGGGAAATCGATCAGCGAGGCTATTTCGCCACGTTGCTGAAATTGTCAAGCCCGCAGAGCTTCGAGACCTCACTGAAGCTGATATTACTGAGGTCCTCGATACCCATGCACAGCGATTGAGTGTTCTTGCTAAACGGATGCGTCGGTATGGAGAAAGTTCGAAGCGTAAAGAGGAAAACCGAATTTTCAACATTAACGAAAGGGAGTTTTACAACCGTATCCGAAAGAACAAAATTAACTACAATGAAGGACTTCCGGAGATTGGCGCAATCACACAGTTTTGGGCTAATCTATGGGAGAATCCCGCTCGACATATCAGTGATGGGATATGGTTGCAAGAGCATGGTCGCCACCGTATTTACTGCCCAGAATATTCGCGAGGCTCCCCGGTATACCAGGAATTGGGCTGCACCAGGTCCGAATTTTGTGCACAACTACTGGTAAGAGAAGTTCTCCTCAATCCATGGACGAAAGGCGGAGTGCTTCAATATGGTAGTAGAGGACCCCCGGTGGATGCCAGAATTCATTATCACGCGCAGAGAAAATATTATAATAATATTATTGAAATGTTTTGTAACTTTAAATATGTTTATTGCTGAATTAAACACATTTTTTTTTATAGCTTAAACAATCTTTGTTGTTGTTTTCAAAACCAAATTCTAAGAAGACAAAAATGCAGTTTCAACTAGCTATATTTTTGTCCAAAAAAAATTTCATTCAATGTATTGCTTCATAAAAAATGTAGATTCAAAAAACAACTCCGTAACAAATACAATCTTACAGTTGTCAGTGTATGTGTATGTTTTCAATATTTACGCATGCGCCATTACATGGCCGCAATGTATACGCTTTATTAGAAAATCAAAATGGACTCGTCGATGTAAATATTATATAAGGTCGTTAGCTTACGACGCGCTAGTGTAATTACTGTTTAGTTTGGATCTTTCTGAGCAATACATGGATTTCTTTAAGGAATTGAAAATTTGTATTGGTAAGGAATTGAAAATTTGTATTAAAATGCGCATGTTAATGATTATTTTCTATTTTCAGAAAATCAATAATCCGTTGATTTATTGAAGATAATCAACACAATCATTGGACAAACTTATACGCAGCTGGAATGTGTATTGGTTCATTTTTATTGAATAAAAATTAAACAAAAATAAAATCATTGAAATCTGGATATATTTACAATTAAAAAATTTAAAACAAAAACAAATCTTCAATAATAAAAAAATAATTATAGTCGCAACATTTTATTTTTATTTTCAAAGAAGCTGCTATTTTTTTTGTTTTAGAAATATTCTGTATTTGTAAATAAAAAATTGTTACTGTTAATTCAACAATATATATTTTTCTCTTCTTTTTTGACACATTTTGAAAACAATAATATTTCTTGTTCAATCAATAAAGATTTATTGTTGTATTCAACAATAAAAATTATAAGCCGAGGAATGATCATTTTTATTTTTTATTTTAATACAGAATATCATTGATATTAAAAAAAACTTTTCGCTGCGTGAAGAGGAGTAACCTATCTTCTTCCCAAGGATCAAAACACGGCTAATCCAGCCAAGTTCAGGCCAATAACATGCCTATCAAGCCTGTACAAAGTACTCTCGTCAGTAATCAACCGAAAGGTACAAAACCTTTGCGAACAATGTCATGACCGAATAACAGAAGGGCTGCCGGTAAAACACGCAAGGCTGCAAAGATCAGGTCATGATCGAAGCAGTTATTGTAGGTCAGGCTAGTAAGAAAAGGAGAAACCATGGCATACATCGACTACAAGAAGGCGTACGACTCAGTTCTTCACTAGTACCTTATCAAGGCACTGCAGTTGTACAAGGTAGATGGTTGAATCATCAGGCTGTTACAGCATGCAATGGGCATGTGAAATACACGTCTTCACATTACTGACGGTGTTAAGATCCAGGACTCTCAGCATAAGAAGAAGAATTTTCCAAGGCGATACCTTCAGCCCGCAGTGGTTTTTCCTTGCGATGAAGCAGAGCACTCAATCAATGCAACTACGGCTACCATTTGAAAAGTGGAGGAAGAGCTACCTATGTTACCCGCACCTTCTACTTAAAGCTGTTTGCGGAAACAATTGCAAAGCTGCACCAACTCTTGCAGTTTGTCACGGTGTTCAGTAACGACATTCGGATGGAGTTAGGAATCGATAAATGTCGAACAGTCAATTTTCTTCGGAGTAAAGTATCGGATACCGGCAGTTTTCGCATCAACGAACAGGAGGAGATTCCGAATATGGTTGAAGGCGAATCCTACAAGTACCTTAGATTCCTGCAATCGATCGGGATTCGCCATACAACGATCAAGAAGGAGTTGCATGACAAGTTCCTGTATCGAGTAAACCGTGTCGGCCGGCAACAAGATAAAGGCGATTAATAAGTTTGCCGTGCCCCTGTTGACCTACAGCTTTGGAGTGATAAAGTGGACCAAAACTGACTTGGAGGCGATAGAACGAGCAGTACGAGTAGCGTTCGCTAAGCTTCGCATCCCCATCAGTTGGAACAAGCGCTTGTCGACAAAGTAGCGTCGAACACGTGGCTGGTGCGAGTTGATCTCTTCTCAGAAACTAAAGGCAACCATGAAGCCATCCAAGACCGGGTCATTGCGACGAAGAACTATCGCAGGTACATATTGCACGAAGAAGTAGAAGACCGTTGTAGAAAGTGCAACGCAGTAGGAGAGACGATCGAACATTTTGTTGCTGACTGCCAAGCATTGGCAGAAGCAGCGTATCTCGGTCGTCACAACGATGTCGCCAAGATTGTGCACCAACTACTTGCACTGAAGCACAATTTGGTCAACCAGTACGTGCCCTACTACAAGTATCTGCCAGACCCGGTTCTGGAGAATAGTTGCATAAAGCTGTACTGGGATCACGAGATCCTAACGGATGTCCTCATCCGTGCCAATCGCCCTGACATTGTGATATACGACAAAAGGAAAAAAGAGTGTAACTCTCATTGATGTCGCTGTACCGTTGAATCGCAACGTCCATTCAACGTTCGCTACCAAGATTACGAAATACCAGGATTAGGCGGAGGGGTTGAGGAGATGTGGAATTTGGAGGAGGTCCGTATAGTTCCGGTAATAATCTCGGCGATCGGAATTGTTCCCCGTTTCCTTATACGTTCCCTTGAAGAGTTGCGAAAGGAATTGAACTGTATTCAGAAAGCAGTGATTCTTGGAACCTGTAATATTGTCTGACGGTTCCTGAATCACCATAACTAATCCAACCGAAGCAAACGAATTAGGATGTAAGTTTAAGACAAATGTATCCACCGAGCCTAACCCCCTTTGGCAACCAGACGCCCGTGGGTTGATGAATATTTCCAGCTAGCATATAGAAGTGAACAAAAATCGGATAATAATAATAATAATAATAATAATAATAAGAAATACAGCTAAGTAATATTAACTAAACGTTAGCATCTACTCTAAATGTATGATTTTTCAACATTTAACAAGACTTATAACCAACAAGAATCGTTAAATTTTCCATAAACATTATGAGATATTTTCTAAGACATTAAAAAATCCATGAATGTAAAATATTAAAAGTATCAATTTAAAAGATGAATTTCTCCATAAACTTCAACCTTTAAAGCTTTCATTGATTCTATTTTCATTTTTTAATAAACATGCATTTTTTTCATATTGTAAAAAACACATTTCTCTTGTCCCAGAGATTCACAGACATGCCCGTACTAATTTTTTGTTAGACGAGTGTGCAAGCACTTAGAAAAACAAATATTTACCTTAAAGATGAATTGATTACATCTTTAAAATAGGTCCTTCTGTGATGGGAGAGGAACAAAAAGTAGAATCACAAAAGGCCGAACAAAATAAGGCCGAAATTTTTAAAATTTAACATAAAAAGGCCGAAACCACAGAAAAGTGAACATTCTTTAAATCTTCAGTCAGCCATTAAATTGGGGGAAACCCTATAAGGGAAAAAACCACAGTTAGCATTAATTATTTATTTCCAGTTTCGGTAGTTGACATCACTAAATGGTAGTAGAAAAAGTAAAAATAAATTAAAACAAACATCATGTTAGACTCGCTTTGGTCTAGATGATAGCAACAGAGCAATAATCTCAACAAAATCGTCATCTGCGATAGCATCACTTTTTGAGCATAAATCACGAATCTTGTCCATAACAGTTGAAGAAGCTTGTTGAACATTTCCTTGCAAAATCCTGAGGATTTTCCCCTCAATTTCATTGTGCTCTTCCCTCAGCTCCGTTATGATCCATGTAATGGACAGATGGTTGCTGCCCACAACAACTGTCCAACGGCGATGCCAAGCTTCCAAAGCATTAGTTGTTAGCGGCATTCTTTGAAGCACAGCTCGATGATTGGACCAAAGGGCCGGGTGGAAAATCGGCCTGTTGTTATTGTTTCTACCAAACACATATGTTCCCTTGAAGTATTCCAGAAAACCTGATAGTTTTTTCGGCATAGTTTTGGTAATACGCTCGTAAGCTCCAGCAATCCTTGAGTAAGGCAGGAATGACAGCGCCTGAAATTTCAAATAAAATATTAGTCGGAAGTCGGTATTTATTGGGTTGTTTCTACAAACCTGCAGACGTTTCACTGCCATGTAGACATCAATTTCATTGGAGTGAATTTTTTAGTCCCCTGAAGCTCAGCTGTTTGATTAGGTTTTGAGCCAAATGGAAGTAGCACAAGAAGCATTCCGCCTCCGGAAATATGTCTTTGAGAACATTCACAACAGCCTTCTCAAAATCAGAAATGATAAACTTTGGATTGATGATAATCTGTGCCTCTTGGCATACTTCCAATAATGCTTCGAAGGCGCAGGCGTACGTTTCCTGGGTTTTGTTGTTCAGCAACATGAATACAAGAGGAACAGCTGCTTCATAGTCCTCATACCCAATAGATCCATGGATGGAGTACATTTGCGTGAACTTTAGGGGAACGGTTGCAAATGTGCCATCGACCAGCCAATATCGGGAAGCAGCTAAGCGCTGTAAATTTACCGCCGTGGCAAATATCATAATATGGCTGCTTTCGTTACGGATATACTTTTGCAGAAAAAGTTGCCCATTGGATGCCTTTTTCAACTCTTCCGGGATAATGAACTCGCCGTCCTGTTCGACAACCCGATGTCCACCAATTCGTGCCTCTCGGTGTCTCAAAATCAACATTTTCTGGGACTTATTAGAAACTCGGGCTTGGACGATAGGTGTATACTGGGTTGCAACCTGCCGTATAATTTTCGATGGAATTTCTGCCGATTCTACAGCTTTCCTTTTCAGCTCAGACTTGTAATTTTTCTCAACTTCGTCTAGCGGATTTGGATCGTGATTATGGGCCTCGCGATGTACCACTAGAACATGCGCTCCATTTTCTATTCGGGTGACTGCTCTGCCTTTGCAGGCTACTTCGTCATTTTTTTTCGCATGCTTTCTCGTAGCGCAGTCCCAATAGAATCGTCCGTCGGTCTGATTTGAGTAAAAATAATTAATGTAAATATATATACATGCTGCTTAAATGAAATACATACCTCCTTGTTCTTATTAAAAGGAAAACCGTCGATGTTCAGCATTTCCTTTCTTTTTTGTGACGTCACAATGCTTACTCTGAGTGTTTCTTCCTCGTCGGAAAAACCATTAAACTCATCCACGACGCTCATTTTCTTTCAAAACTCTTCAACTTTTGATGCAAATCACGTTCTTTACACTCGCTACACTCGCTACATGCACGGCCAAAAGCAAACTGATGATATGTATTGCGATTGCAGGCGAACGTTTTCTTAGCGCCTTCTTCCTCGGTAAATTCTATCTCAGCAAACGGCTGGGCGAATATGTAAACATAAGGCCTGTTTAATAAGAGCTCGCGATCACTCGCAACCTCTTTTTTGTCTCTTTTCCGCATTCGTTCAGGGTTTGGTGCCAGAAAGAGTTAGCATGCTACTCGGAGTTAGTTCGAGCTCTCATTAAACAGACCCATAAGGAAGCTCAGCATTTTTCATTCAATTTTTCATTTTGATCCTCAAGACATTCGCGATTAAAACATAGTATAAGTTGTAATGTAGAAGGAGATGTTCGCTCATCACCATGGGGCACCAAGAGTGAACAACAATGCTTTTGGCTAGAATGAAAGATGTGAAGAGAAAGTGTTGAAAGGTCCGTCAGAATGCGGCAGGTAGGAAAATTAACAGATGTTTTTGAAAACTGAGCGAAAGGGCATGTATCCAATGGTACTCGAACCATGCACGTCAATCTTTGCCTAACATCCCACTGCGGGGTAGGTTGTAGCGACGGAACAAGTCCGCCACTTCAACAGGCAAAAATTGACGCATGGAAAGACGCTCATGTACCACTGTGGCTTGTATAGTTTATTCTTTGCGATCTATTGTGTGCACTCTGTTTTACTGATTCGCACATGGGAGAGGAACTCTCTCCTTTTTTGGGTTTGTTTTGATTCGCACCGACTGACCTACAACCTACCCCGCAGTGGGATGTTAGGCAAAGATTGACGTCCATGGTTCGAGTACCATTGGATACATGCCCTTTCGCTCAGTTTTCAAAAACATCTGTTAATTTTCCTACCTGCCGCACTCTGACGGACCTTTCAACACTTTCTCTTCACATCTTTCATTCTAGTCAAAAACATTGTTGTTCACTCTTGGTGCCCCATGGTGATGAGCGAACATCTCCTTCTACATCATAATCGTTACTCCTCGCACGGAGAATACATAACATAACAATTAATGTATAGTATAAGTTTATTAATTACGCAAAATTCTAATATACACGCACGGAATTCTCGTTTTAATAAATAATACTCGTTTGATATTCTGGAAATACTTTAAAAAGTTTTCTTAGATCAGGCATGAAAATTCTAAATTGCTTGTAGACTAAATGAAATAACTAAAATGTTGTAAAAATAGATTGCAATAACTGACTTTAAAATTGTGCTCAACGAGGAAAGGCCGAAAAAAATCGGCAGAGCGACCGAGTGGACCGGAGCAAGCGCGCGCGTGTTCCGGTCCACTCGGTCGCTCTGCCGATTTTTTTCGGCCTTTCGTGATTCGGCCTTTTATGTACTTCGGCCTTCTGTGGTTTCGGCCTTTTGTGATTCGACCTTTTATGATTCGGCCTTTTGTGATTCGGCCTTTCGTAGTAATCCCTCTGTGATTGGGGAACGTCCATTAATTTCGTCACGCAAAAAGTGACTTTTTATAAACCCCCCTCCCACCCCCATCCATTGTCACGTTTTTTTGTATGGACCTTCAAATTGTTTTGTATGGATCGTCACATTTTCCCAAAGCCCCCCCCCCCCCTCCCTTCCCCCCTACCACGTGCCATAATTAATGGACCTTCCCTTAGGTCTTTTGTGTAGCCTTCCGATTTTGGCTTTTTGTAGTAGTCCCATATAGATATATTTGTTTTATTTTTATCTTACTTGTTTATTTGTGATGCTCAAGTGCCAAAGGCATAACAGAGCCGAGTTCTTTTCCATTTTTACAATGATACAACGATTCAATAGCTTATTAACTAGGTTAATTTTGGAAAGCCGAAAAACTCGCGGCATGGTCGAGGTTAGGGATTAGAATGATTCGGGTAGGAATGGGTAAGTAGGAATCTTAACGTTGGCTTTCAACAGCAGATTCACGATGCGATATTGTTGCTGTTGGTCTGGCGTAAATGTTGCGTTAAGCTGTAACGATACAACAGAAGCGGTATTACGGGGGAGGGGACGAGGTGGACATGTTAAAACAACAGCTAAGAGAGGATCAAATGAATACATCTATTTGTTTCAGAACTTGTAAATTAGCCCCATATAGTCCAAGTCCAGCTTACCCAGCACGTCTCTGATATCTTCCTTCTCTGGTTTCCCTCGGCCCATAGGGATGCGCAAAGATCAGATCTGGCAATTTCGAAATCGAGGAAATAACAGGCAACATGTTTGATGTCCTGATAACCTGCACCAAAGCCGCATTGATTGGTGTCTGAGAGCCCTATTCGATAGAAATGCGAGCCTAGCGAGTAGGAATTGGACATAAGACAACACATTACCTTGATAAAATCCCGGCTAATATCCAACCCTCTGAACCACGATTTTTTCGATACCTGTGGGAGAATGGAATGTAGCCATTTGCCCAAATCCCCTGCATCCCATTTTTGTTGCCAGTTGCTCAAGGCCTATTGACGGAAAATAGCAAAAAATTCGTTGAATGCGATTTGTCGATCATAAATATCGCCTGCCATAGCGCCCACCTTGGCAAGTGAGGAACAATGAGAAGGGACCCAAACCAAGGTGATGGTGTAGGAATTGTTTGATAGGGCACTCAAAAGAGATCGTATTTCGCTAACGAAATACGGTGAATGCTTTGCTGGCCTCATCGAACGAATAGCCTGAAGTGAGCTGCGACTATCCGTAAAAATTAAAAAATGAGGGAAGAGAGGCAATTCGCTCTAATGCATAGTGTATAGCCGCCAGCTCTGCAACGTTTACGGAGCAAAGATTTTGTAGTTTGAAGGAGGCGCTATGAATTTCGTTAAAAACAACAAATCCAGTGGAATCTTTTTTTTTTTTTTAGCCGTCGGTGTAAAACTTCCATCTGATATGGCCAAACTTACTTGCAAAAATTGATGAAATGTACTCCGAACAGAGTGGATCTGGTATTCCACGAGCTTCTTGCTTCATGGTCAGATCAAAAACTACAGTAAAACTAGAGAAGTCTTGGGAGTAATCACGATTAGGTACATTCGAAGAACGGCTCACCTCCAGAGTCATGTACCAATAGTACGGTGTCATGAACTTAGTTTGAGGATTTCGTTCGTTGAGCTTTTCAAAATTTTCAATTACCAATGGATTTAGCACCTCACAGCGGATGAGGAACGCGATACGAAGACAACGGTACTGGATTCGCTGCAGCTTCAGAATATGAGTTATCGCGGCGGATTGAAAACAGAAACTACCGTACTCAAGAATTGACAGAATCGTTGTACGATACAGATCTTCCGGGTGGGCTCCCCACCATGTTCCGGTGATAGTAGGCGTGAAGTTTATTCGCTGCTGGCATTTCTGGAGCAGTTACTTAATGTGCTTTCTCCAGGTGCATTTAAAATCGAACCAGATCCCTAGGTATTTATAACACAAACTTTGAGTTATTGTTTTACCCATGAGTGGAAGCGGTATTTGTGCAGGAGAATACGATACTCAGCTTTACAGCACAGGGAGAGAAATTGTCTAGGGTATCCTGCAAGGTTGTTCGCCTCTGGTCCTACAATTGAAACAACGGCGTCATCCGCCAGCTGTCTTAGCGTGCAATTTTCCATGAGGCAGCTATCGATGTCTCTGGCATAAAAATTATAAAAAGGGGCCTAAACAAGAGCCCTTGGGAGACCCTTGTAGCTAATTCGTGAAGTTGTCGAAGACGCATGAGAAAAGCTCATATGTTTCTCAGACAACAAATTGTACAAATAGTTGTTTAATAATGGTGAGAGACAACACTCGTGGAGTTTGCCTGAAAGGGCGTCTACACAAACTGAATCAAAAGCCCCCTTAATGTCCATGAAAACTGAACCCATTTGCTCATTTTGAGCATAGGCCAGCTGTATTTCTGTTGAAAGCAGCACAAGACAATCGCTCGTTCCTTTGCCTATGCGGAAACCAAATTGTGTATGAGATAGAAAGCGATTAGATTTAATCCATTTGTCGAGCCGTTGGAGAATCATCTTCTCTAGCAGCTTCCGTATACACGACAACATCGCAATTGGACGATAAGAGTTGTAATCCGACGCGGATTTGCCAGGTCTTTGTATAGCTATAACTCTAACTGCCTCCATTAATCCGGAACAATATTGCTTTCCAGGAACTGATTAAATAAGTTCAGCAAGCGCCTCTTTACGACGTCTGGAAGGTTTTTCATCAAGTTAAACTTGATTTTATCCATTCCTGATGCAGAATTGTTGCATGAAAGAAGAGCAAGTGAGTTCGAGCATAGAAAAGGGCGCATCTAAATCGTTACGATTGGTTTGAGTATCGCGAGCAATTCGTTGCACCGGAACCGAATCTTGGCAAACTTTCTTGACGAACGCGTAGACCCACCGGGAAGAGCTTTCCTTGTCTTCATTCACCGACGACGCATTTCGCATTTCTCCCGACGGTCCAAAGAGTTCTCATGAATATAGGTCCAGAGAGTTCTCATCGACGTCTCACGCGATAGCCCTTCGACGAAGTGACGACAATACCCGCGTTTCTTGGCTTTGGCGTGGCTCTTAAACTTACGCTCGTAGTTATCGCGCGAACCGCGCGCCGATATGCTTTAAACGCGACGGATTTTTCACGGTAGACCTCAGAACATTCGTCATCTCACCACGGAGTGGGCGAACGTCAGCGAATTGTTGATCCTGGTTCCGGTCCGCGCTGTGCGTCGATCGCACATTTGAGGATTAACCCGGATAAAAACCGATACTCTTTCAACGGAGGAAGGACTTCGACCGATTGCTCGCCATCATGATCGCTTCAGCGTATTTACCCCAGTCGATGCACTTCGTGAGGTCGTAAGCAATGTCGATCGAGCGAGATTGACACGAGCCATTGGTGATTGAAATTTTGATAGGCAGGTGATCACTACCAGGGGATCTTGAATCACTTTCCACGTGCAATCCAATGATAGTGAATTCGAACAGGTTGAGAGGTCTAATTTGCTTCCAGGGTTTGGAGCTGGAGCCACGCGTGTTCCTTCCCCAATATTGAATACTGGGGAATGAATAGTCAAGTTGAAGTAGTCCATGAGGTCTAGTATCAATGAAGAACGGTTGTCGTTGTACAGCGACCCCCAGGCTGTACCGTGAGAATTAAAATCTCTTAAGATCACTGGCAAAACCGTGGCTCTGGCATTGCGAGGCAAATAGTTGAAAGGTCCCTGCGGGATATTGCCGTATTCGGCGGCAGGTATATGCTGGCTATACTAAAACTTTTGACTGGAATAGTCACTTGACATGCAACTACTTCAGGGCTTGTCATCAAGGGGAGATCAATTCTATAAAAGGAGTGGAGCTTATTAATCCCTAATAGCACCCCTCCATATGAGTTCCCTCGATCCTGCCGAATAATGTTAAAATCGTGGAAAGAGAAATCTTTATCAGAAGAGAGCCAAGTTTCACAGAGAGCAAATATGTCACAATGCGACTTGTGAACTAAAAACTTAAAAGCGTGCAAATTTTTTAGAATACTTCTACTGTTCGATTGTAGTGCTTAGATCATATCCCCGACCTCATTGGATAAATTATCCATCAAAAGATATTATCGAATCAAGAAGAGGCCATTTTGAAGACAGTTTCTTTAGAAGAGGGTTTACAAATGTAAGGATCATGTTGATGAGGTTTCTCGTTGTTAGCGAAGCCTAGAAAAGATGAATTCCACAATCCCAGAAAGAGAATTTTTTTCGGAGTCTTCGACTTGACACGGCCGAGATTCCGTATGTCTTGGGGCCAAAAACTGGAACACCTGGGGTTTTAGATGTTCCCGAAAGTGGCGGAAAGTCGTCAGTCAGTGGTTTAAAACCTGGAGGAGAAACTTTTTTTGTATTGCCACCACTTCTTAAATTGTTCAGAGGAGGGTGAGGGGCCTGTTCTACAGTCAGCGCGTTTTGAGATGCTTGCTGACGGTGCCGTTGACGTCTTGCTGTAGCGCGCTTTCTCTTCGCTCCCGTTTGAACAACAAAGTACTTCTCAGCATCATCAAAGTCTGAGCAATGATCATATATGGGCAGGGAAGAAAATATATTGTTGTCTGATTGGGCTGGTGGAACAGCGGCCGGTGGGATATTTTTAAGTATATCAGCATAAGACCGCTTCGACCGCTGCTGCAGCGAACGAATTTGGTGTTTCTCCCGCTCTTTATACTTCGGGCATGCAGAGAGATCACGTGGAGGTTCCCTACAGCATATACATTTGGGGTCGTGCTGCAGGGACCCACCACATGTTGCTCACCGCATTTACCGCATCATGCTTTGTTACAGCAGTAAGGTGCAGTATGACCCAACTGCTGGCACTTGTCACAGTGCATGACCGTCGGTACATAGAGGCGAACAGGTAGACGAAGCTTCCCCAACACGAGGAAATTCGACAGGGCAGCTCCAGAACAGATCACACGAAACGAGTTTGAGGGCTTCTTTGTGCCTTCGGATGACACATGGTTCATTTGCCTGACATCAAGTACCTGAACTGATGGAACGGCACGATTTTTAAAGCCACCAGTTCCATGGGACTTGATGTCAGCGCACGTCAAAAACGGTTCGATGACCAGTCCGGCTATTTCTACTACGTGCGAGGGAAGATACACGTGGTATTCTAGAGAAAAGAGCTCTGAGGCAACAATCCTATTAGCTTCTTCACGATCACTTAGAGTGATGCGAAGCTTAGTGCGACTGGGAGAGGTTATATCTTGAATGCTCCGAAACGAGTTTGCCAGATGTTTCACAATTTGGAATTTGTTGAAAGGTTTACTTTTGGGCCGAAAAAAAACCAGAAAAGGACCTTTAGATCCGGCTGGATAAGCTTTCCGGCGGGGAAGCTCGGAGGAGGAAAACCATAAATCAAATTTTTGGGAATGCAAGACTCGCAAAGCAATTTTGCAGTCGCGCACTAAACGACAGGCAGGAAACAAGGTAACCCATTTTGCAGCTGTTAACATCGAGCAGCAAATACTATTTCGATACCTACAGGTACCAACAGGGTTCATTCTGCAAACCCTACATTCTTACCTAACCGTGTTGTTAACAATGTTCAACATGTAAATGGACCTACCTATGCTTCCGTTGCAGCGGGTAGGAACCAAAACCAAAATTCCCACGGAACTTCTAACCAAAATTCCCCCGGGACTTCTGATGAATTTGATTTAGGTAGCATATCCGCTCCTAAATTAGAAATTTTACAGCAATCGTTAATCGATATGATAACCGATATGCTAAAAATTAATTCCATGTTTGATGCTATTCAAACTGGTATTAAATTCGCCAATAATATTGTCATGACATTGAAATTCAGTAATGGATTTTAAGTCATTAAATATTTTGAATTGGAATGCTCAATCCATCAGAGATAACGAGGACGAGCTATTTAATTTTTTAAGATTTCATAACGTGCACATTGCTGTTATAACCAACCCGGTAACAACTTGACAGCTCCAGAGTAAAGTCAATGTACCCCGATAATTTTGGTTCACTGGTTCTGTCAAATCAAATGAAACGAAGAACAAATTATGAATTGAACGTATTTCGTACATCGACTGTTATTTTCAAAGCTGTGGAGCACATATTCGTACTTGATGAATATAATGCTGACGATATGTTGTTGCTTTTCCCTAATGTTAAATGGTGGATATTTTTACCCTTTCACAGAGAATATATTGGAGCATTGACACACTCGAGACTTAGACTACTAGCCAAATATTGGATAATTTAAAAACCGTAATAATAAAAACACTCCGAAATTTTTAGCACTTGAAAAATAGGGTATGTGTCCCTTGACTCAGCCTGTTATGCAACCATCGATTACATTTTTGATAATAACTCATAAAGTTTTTAAGCTGTAAGCGAGATTCAACTAGTTCTGCACTTGCTAAGATAATTTTGATAAGACATTTGGTAGTATGTATCATGATAAGTTACACAACTCTTTTTATAAAGGCAGAAACTTTTGACGGATATGGATTTAATGTCGGTCTATGAGCACCAAATTGGGTCTATTCATGGATGCAACTTTGTCCCATTCGATAGATTTTTTACTAAATGCAGTCTTTGTACGGTTTTTTTTTCTTATTTTATGAATTAAGGCTGCATTCGCTTCACTTAATACAAAATTTCACAAAACAAACTACAATAAAACTGCTTTGAAACATTAAAGTAATGTTCATACGTGATTTACTAGCCATTCAATAAAGAAAACATTATAATTCACTTTACAATAAGTATCATTCTTCGGTTTGTGTTTAGATGAGCTACTTGAATATAAACAACCGTAAGCTCATGCATTTCCACTTAACATTTTAACAATAACAACCTTTTAACTACGTTATTGATACAACAGGCCATAGTTGGGAACATACAATAAAATATGTCCCCAACATTGGGTCTACGATTTTCTTGTAAAATTACTGTTATTTTAGCAATGTGAACAGTTAGTTTGTAAAGTGTAACTATTTTCTGTACATCCAAAATGCATTACTCACTTCATCGATTCAATAAGGCAAAATTTTGATCACTTGAAGATCGTGTAGATAATCTGTTCAGCTTAACCAGTGAAATCATGATGCCCCAAAAGTTCAAATGATCGAAAATTACGCGGAAGTGAACAACTATAAGCTGATTAATATTGGTTCAATTGCTTTGGATTACATCGGTCATCCTAATAGCAACATGATTTGGTTGATTATCGCTAAATTAATGACATATTTGGTACATAGGCCGAATGAAGGAGCTAGGCTAACATTACATCCCGTTACCCTATCCGGAAGCTAGCAAGCCGCGAATAAAATAGCAGCCTACACGCCTAGATTGAAATACCTAAAATTGGGTATTTATTTGGTCTAAAAATAGGTATTTTTACAATACCTAGTACCCAAATACCCAGTTAAATGAAACGGTAATTAACCTAAATTTCACTAAATCGATAGTCACTGAAGCAACGCGGTCGCCATATTTTTCTAAACGAAAACTATCATATTTTGCTTATTAATCTTTAAATAAACAGTTTGCTCATATCCAATATTTGAAACAATAATGACGATTCCGATTAAAAATAGCCAGAAAGTTATGATCAATTGCAGTTTTGGATATTACTATGTTTACCCTTACTTAGCTTTAAGCCTAGTATGCAGCTGACAAATAATTTTTGCCATTTTTAAAGAAGTAATTTTGATAACTGCTTCATTATGGGTGAAACGTCAGTTTCTCTTGCGGAATAATCCAAAGGAATATTATTCCACAAGGAAAAGTGACAGCACCATTAAGATTACCTGGTCAGACATTACTAACGTTACGAAGTTTGTCCTCCTTTTCAGCTGCATACAAGGTAAGTTATTCGGAGAGTAAAAGCATTTCTTGACCATTACTTGTCCTATTCTAATGCACATTACTTTTGAGCTGCATACTAGCCTTTACTTAGATTCCTCCATACTTAATTAATATTTTATTTAACAAAAAAACATTTTTACTTTTAATAAAAATGAACATTTCTAGGTTTTTTTTCATTAGGGCGAATCTGCAATTGAGAGACTCTCTTTGATTACTTTCTCTTCCATTCATATTCCATTCAGCGTTACGTTTTTCATTTAACTATTTGTAGAGTATGGTAGCCAGCACTGTTGTGTTTCTATCTGTACTAAACTGCCGTTCTACGCATAACTGTCCCATGTTGCTTTTGGTCAAATTGCAGCTTTTTCAATATATGCTTCCTTTTTTAACTATACTATTGGATACAAACAAAAAATTATATACTTTGTTCTGAGTTTGTATAAAAAAAACATCAAGTTAGATTGTCCCATGTTGAAATTCTAGGCATAAAAGTCCCACTACGACATTTCTTAAGAGATCTTAGAAAACAAAATTGATTTAAGTTTACAACATTCTTTGTAGGAACTACTCGACACTCAGCATTGATAAGGGGCTTATGTGTAAACTTAAACAATGAATTTGACATGATAACATTGACATTAAATTGTCTATATAGGCCACCAATTGCATTTGATCGAACTGTGTTTTTAATGATGATATGGTGATAAACAATAATCAGAATCATGGTAGGAGCATAAACAATAATGCACATGGCATGTGTATTTCAAAACGTAAATTCTATCGCCAACGATCCATCAATAGATCATGCAGTGCGACTTATATGCCTAGAATTTTCTGCTGCAAGGCAAGATTCTACGCATATCAGTCCCACTGAATAATTTACCTCGTATTTTACGTACAAAAATAATCTTCTTGTTTGTAATACCACAGATTACATCGAAACTCAGCCACATCTTCAAATGCCACTCGTAAATTTGTGGGTTTTACCACGAATCTTACCAGCCCTACACAATAGTGACGCAAAACATAAAACGCTTTTTTCTCAACTACAACTTTTGCAACATGGGACAGTTATGCGTAGAACGGCAGTAAAGAATCCCTCAAAAGATTTATAATAGCGCTGTAATAAATGAAAGAGAGCGAGAGAGGAGAGAGCCTCTCATTGTTAGATTCGCCCTTTTGAAAAAAATCCTAGATTTGTTTCTCTATATGTGCCGAGTTCTGTAAAATTAAATTCAAGAAAATTTCAATGAAAAAAAAAAGCAAAAGGAAAATTTAAAGATGTCAAAATAAGTCATGGTGTCTGTTTTTCGACTATTTTACTTCAATCGTAATAAGTTCAGAACATAAATTCTCAAACCGACCTTACCGGAAATATTCTAAGTCCACGTAAACAATCTCCCTGAACTGTCAAAACTACATTGATGACGCCATCGTGCAATAATCTATACTTTTCAATATGAGACACTCTGTAACCTTCAGCACAATGGAAGGCCAGCGTAACAATATCTCTCGTTTCTCTTGCAATCACACATGATGGATTGGATTTTTTTTCATCCTTGTGTGCTTGAAATAGGAAGTTAAAAGTTTAAACTTCATCAAAAACAACAATGAATTATCGGCTTCGTAAAGGTAAAGCAATTGAAACTAACAAACAAATAAACTAGCTAAAAAAACATCAAGTTTTATGCTTGGTGCTGCGAGACGTGTAGCGTGTAAATAAAAATAATTTCTCTTCATTATTTTTTATACCCCTTCTCTCTTCATTTCATTCTTTCTTTCTCTCTCTCTCTCTCTCTCTCTCTCTCTCTCTCTCTTTGTCTCTCTTTGTTTGACTTACTCTCAATTCCATTCTCTGGTAACACGCAAAAAAATCACTCTGCTTTGATTCAACAAAATATTTTGTTGGTATTCAAACCAAAGTTTCTATTTGCTTCAATTCATAAAAAAGTTTAAAATCAATTCAAAATTTCATTCAAATTAAACCGACAAAATTATTGAAAGTAATCACCGCTGTGTGATTCAGAACAATCAACATTATTTTTCAACTCAAATGATTAATTAATTGCTCCAACAAAGTATTTTGTCACCCTAAGAAATCACTCTGCTTTGATTCAACCAAATATTTTGATAGTATTAAATGCAAGCTTTCTGTTTGTTTCAATTCAAGAAAAAGTTCCAAATCAATTAAAAATTCCATTAAAATCAAACCAACATTTTTTTTAAAAGTAATCACTGCTGTGTGATATTAATTTAAATAATATTTGATTTATAACAATCACATTTATCGTTTAACGCAAATGTTTAATTTATTGTTTTAACAAAATATTTTTTAACGCTAAGAAATCACTTCGTTTTGAATCAACAAAATGATTTGTTGCTTTTCAATACAAGGTTTCTATTTGTTTCAATTAATGAAAAATTTCTTATTCAATTCAAAATGTCATTTAAATCAAACCAATCAAATTATTATCAAATCCATATTGTTATTGTGCAAAAGTTTCTCAATGCTGACAAGAAGCTGCGTCTGCCTTTGCCTCCGGTAGTTTTTCTAATGTAAGTTTAAACATAATATATTATAATATGTTGATAGATATCAAGATTTTCAACGAGTAATTGTCGTTGCAGATAACAGCAGTTGATCCAACAATCAGACTCTACAGTGCACAACACAGGCGATTAGACAGCGCACAAATTCGACGTTGCGTTTAAGAAGCAGATCATGAGAAAAATCGGATTGCGGTCTGTCGCGAGCATAGTCCTTATATCATGACCGTAGAGAACCACATGTCTAATCAGCGTCTTGTCTTGTTAACTTCGCGCCGCGACGATTTTTACTTGACCGGAGTGACTTCGGGAGTCCATAGTGGGCACGATTTCTTGCCAAAATGTGAGCATACATAAATAATTTGAACAAATAAACACGTCTTTCAGTACAATAAACCATGAAGCATTTTTTCAATTTAATGGTTTTGTTGTATTAATTCATCATTGTTTATTAATTCAACAAATGCGCTTAGTTGGTTAAAGAAAATATTCTGTTTCAAACAACAAAACCCTCAGTTTAATTCTATAAAGCATGAAGTTTTATTTCAATTAAATGGTTTTGTTGTATTAGTTCGTAGCATTTGGTTGGTATAAGAAAACATTTAGTTTTGAGCAACAAAACACGATGTTCAATTCTATAAAGCTTGAAGTTTTATTTCTTCTCAAAGGTTTTGTTGAATTAGTTCGTTAGTTTTATTGGTCCATATTTAAACCAAAATTTTAGTTGAATTGATTCTTAGTTTGAATTGGTATAACTACGTATTTTTTTGCGTAAATGATGATTTACATTTGATATAATTGAAAGCAAATGAATGGTAAGAAAGTATCATCAACATTACGCCTTATTAAAAATTTGTTCTTGCACTGTTTTGAACATCCACACAAAAAGAAACGAAAACACGTATTCCAAAGTTAAAAAGAGGTAGTATCAATAATGGATGGCCCTGTTGTTTATGCACGGTAGAGCTATCTACAATTTGTAGATGGGTACGTGAAACTAAGCTCATCTGTCAAGATGCTCGGGGGTTGGTTATAACTGAGACTTATCTCAAACCTGCCCATAAGGTCAAAAGAGATCCAAATTATTCTGTCTACCGCAATGATCGCCTTAATGGAGCTGGTGGTGGCGTTGCCATCATTGTCCATAGGTGAATCAAACATCATATTCTTTCTTCATTTGAAACCAAAGTTTTTGAAACTTTGGGGGTTTCAGTTGAAACAAAATTTGGCCAATTTACTTTTATAGCTGCCTATTTGCCTTTCCAATGCACTGGCCAGCAAAAGAACTGGCTTAAGGGTGACCTTCAGAAACTTACCCGTCATAGGTCTAAATTCTTCATTATTGGTGATTTTAATGCAAAACACCGTTCATGGAATAATGCTCAAAGCAATTCCAATGATAATATACTATTTGATAATTGTTCTGCGGGTTATTATACTATACAATATCCAAACAGCCCAACTTGCTTTTCTTCTGCAAGAACCCCTCAACTATTGATTTGGTCTTAACTGATTCATGTCAACTTTGTAGTCAATTGATTACCCATGCTGACTTTGGTTCTGATCACCTTCCAGTTACATTTGAAATATCTCAAGAAATCATTTCTAATTCCATCAGTTCTACTTTCAACTACCATAGAGCTGATTGGGATCAATATCAAACATTTATGGAATACAACTTTGATCCTAATGTTCCATTGCAAACAAGAAATGAAATTAATAATGCTCTTGAATCTCTGGCTTTTTCAATAGTTAGAGCAAGAGCAGCTTCAGTACCTAAATGCGAGGTTAAATTCTATTCAATTATAATTGATGACGATCTTCAGCTCTTGATTCGTCTGAAAAATGTACGTAGGCGCCAATATCAACGAACACGTGATCCCGTTATGAAAGTCATATGGCGAGATTTACAAAAGCAAATTAAAAAACGCTTCTCTGCCCTGAGGAACAAAAACTTTGAAAATAATGTGTCAAAATTAGATCCGAGTTCCAAACTTTTCTGGAAACTCTCTAAAATCTTGAAAAAACCTCAAAAGCCTATACCAGCACTTAAGGAAGGTGAAAAAATTTTGCTCACAAATGCGGAAAAAGCTCAAAAACTTGTAAAGCAGTTTGAGAGCTCCCATAATTTCAGTTTGGGACTCAGACTATTGAGGAATCGGTTTCCAGGGAGTATCTGAATATTTTCTCTCAAGAAAATATTTTTGATGATTCTTGGGAAACCGATTTGGATGAAGTAAGAACTATAATTAAAAAATTTCAAAATATGAAAGCACCAGGTGATGATGGAATTTTCTATATCCTCATCAAAAAACTCCCTGAGAGTACTTTGTCTTTCTTGGTAAAACTATTTAACAGATGTTTTCATCTAGCATACTTTCCAGATAAATGGAAAAATGCAAAAGTCGTACCAATTTTGAAGCCAGACAAAAATCCGGCTGAAGCTTCTAGCTACCGACCGATCAGTTTGCTTTCTTCAATAAGTAAGCTTTTTGAAAAAATAATTTTGAACAGAATGATGCTTCATATCAATTCAAACTCAATTTTTGCTGATGAACAGTTTGGTTTTCGCCATGGGCATTCAACTACGCATCAACTTTTGAGAGTAACAAATTTAATTCGTTCAAACAAAGCTGAAGGCTGCTCCACTGGAGTTGCTCTTCTAGACATAGAAAAAGCATTCGACAGTGTTTGGCATGAAGGTTTGATTGCGAAACTGAAAAAGTTTAATTTTCCGCTTTATATCATGAAATTAGTTCAAAACTACTTAACTGATAGAACTTTGCAAGTAAATTATCAGAATTCTAAATCTGTTCAATTGCCCATTAGAGCTGGTGTTCCTCAAGGTAGCATACTTGGGCCAATACTATATAACATTTTCACTTCAGATCTCCCTGATTTACCTCAGGGGTGTCAAAAATCTTGCTTTGCTGATGACACAGGTATTTCCGCTAAAGGAAAAAGTCTTTGTGTTATATCCAGGAGGCTACAAAAAAGCTTGGATATTTTTACAGATTATTTTCAAAAATGGAAGATTTCTCCTAATGCTTCCAAAACTCAACTTATAATATTCCCACACAAGCCTAGAGCTGCATTTTTGAAACCAAGTAATAGTCATATGGTCACTATGAACGGAGTTCCAATTTCTTGGTCAAGTCAAGTAAAATATCTTGGACTGATACTTGATCAAAAATTAACTTTTAAATATCACATTGAGGGCATTCAAGCCAAATGTAATAAGTACATAAGATGTTTGTATCCTCTTATAAACAGAAATGCAAAACTTTGTTTAAAGAACAAACTTCTAATATTTAAACAAATTTTTAGACCGGCCATGCTTTATGCTGTGCCAATATGGTCTAGTTGTTGCGCAACTAGGAAAAAAGCACTTCAAAGGATTCAGAACAAAGTTCTGAAAATGATTTTGAAGCTGCCACCCTGGTTCAGTACTATTGAATTACATAGAATTTTAAACGTTGAGACTCTAGAAGAAATGTCCAACAAAATAATTCATAATTTTAGACAAAAATCATTGCAATCTTCAATTGCAATGATCAATTCTCTCTATAGATAAGAACTAGTTTTAAGAAATCAACTGTAATTCTGACACGCAGGCAAAATAAACCCTGTTAAAAATTCTGAATAGACAAAGTAAAAATAATATTAACACAATTAGATATTAATGATAGCATATAAGGTTGAAATGTTAATTACTTAGCAGGATCACCTAGGATAATATATGAATGTAAAATAATGTAAAATGGAATAAATAAGGAGTTAAAAAAAAAACAACGGTACTGGATTTGCTGCAGCTTCAGAATAAGAGTTTTCGCGGCGGATTGAAAACAGAAACTACCGCACTCGAGAATCGACAGAATCGTTGTACGATACAGCTTTATCAGATATTCCGGGTGGGCGCCCCACCATGTTCCGGCGATAGTACGCATGAAGTTTATTCGCTACTGGCATTTCTGAATCAGATACTTAATGTGCTTTCCCCAGGTGCATTTAGAATCGAACCAGACCCCTAGGTATTTATAACACAAACTTTGAGTTATTGTTTTACCCATGAGTGAAAGCGGTATTTGTGCTGGATCACGCTTCCTAGAAAAAAAATAACTCAGTTTTCTCCGGAGAGAATTCGATACCCAGCTTTACAGCCCAGGTAGACAAATTGTCTAGGGTATCCTGCAACGGTCCCTGCAGGTTGTTCGCCCCTGGTTCTACAATTGAAACAACGGCGTCATCCGCAAGCTGTCTTAGCGTGCAATTTTCCATGAGGCAGCTATCGATGTCTCTGACATAAAAATTATAATAGAGGGGGCTTAAACAAGAGCCCTGGGGGAGACCCTTGTAGCTAGTTCGTGAAGTTGTCGAAGACCCACGAGAAAAGCTCATATGTTTCTCAGACAACAAATTGCACAAATAGTTGTTTAATAATGGTGAAAAGCCACACTCGTGGAATTTGTCGGAATGGACGTCTACACAAACTGAATCAAAAGCCCCCTCAATGTCCATGAAAACTGAACCCATTTGCTCATTTTGGGCATAGGCCAGCAGTATTTCTGTTGAAAGCAGCACAAGACAATCGCTCGTTCCTTTACCTATGCGGAAACCAAATTGAGTATGAGATAGAAAGCCATTAGATTCAATCCATTTGTCGAGCCAATGGAGAATCATCTTCTCTAGCAGCTTCCGTATACACAACATCGCAATTGGACGATAAGAGTTGTAATCCGACGCGGCTTTCTGTATTACGGGTTTTTGTATACTCTAACCTGCCTCCATTCATCCGGAACAATATTGCTTTCCAGGAACTGATTAAATAAGTTCAGCAAGCGCCTCTTTACGACGTCTGGGAGGTTTTTTATCAAGTTAAACTTGATTGTATGTATTCCTGGCGCAGAATTGTTGCATGAAAGAAGAGCAAGTGAGAATTCGAGCATAGAAAAGGGCGCATCGAATTCGTTACGATTGGTTTGAGTATCGCGAGCCTCCATATGAGTCCCCTCGATCCTGCCGAATAATGTTAAAATCGTGGAGAGAAAAATCTTTATCAGAAGAGAGCCATGTTTCACAGAGAGCAAATACGTCACAATGCAATTTGTGAACTAAAAACTTAAAAGCGTCCAAATTTTTTAGAATACTTCTACTGTTCCATTGTAGTACTTCGATAATATCCCTGACCTTATTGGATAAATTATCCATCGAAAGATATGATTGAATCAAGAAGAGGCCATTTTGAAGGCAGTTTCTTTATAAGCGGTTTTACAAATGTAAGGATCATGTTGATGAGGTTCCTCGTTGTCAGTGAGACCTCGAAAATGGTGAAGATGAATTCCACAATCACAGAAAGAGACAATTTTTCGGAGTCTTCGACTTGACACGGTCGAGATTCCGGATACCTTGGTACTTGGCGTTCTGGGCAAAAAACTGGAACAACTGGGGTTTTAGATGTTCCCGAAAGTGGCGGAATTTCACCAGCCAGTGGTTTAAAACCCGGAGGAGAAACTTTTTTTGTATTGCCACCACTTCTTAAATTGTCCAGAGGATGGGGAGCCTCTACAGTCAGCGCGTTTTGACATGCTTGCTGACGGTGCCGTTGACGTCTTGCTGTAGCGCGCTTTCTCTTCGCTTCCGTTTGAACAACAAAGTACTCCTCAGCATGAGCATGAGCATGAGCATGAGCATGATTGACCGCCCACGGATGCAATTCCGTTATTGCCAGATCAGCTGTATTTGCACAAAGAACCAACAGATGATGTTTGGGACTAACATGCATCTTCAATGTGTAAAAACTGGTGACCCATTACAAAACAATACCGGCGCCGGCCGTGTCCGAATGCTGGTCAAGTAGGGAATGGGAAGGAACGTGTTGACATGATACTCGTTTTGAAGGAAGCCGAGAAATCCTCTGCACTTCCACGAGAAATCACTGGGATGTTGGATAGTTGGGGAAAGGTTTGCAGCAGGGTTCGTTTTGGTTAACGATACGCTGAACATATTTAGCACTTTTCACCAAAAGCATTGGGCCGCTCCAGTGTTGCTGAAAAGAGACAAGCGTAACGAAAAACAAAACAAAACAAAATAGACAAACAAAAATAAAACAGGATATTAGAAATTGTCTTCAAAATGTGGTAGAAATAAATTATTTGTAGCTTTGCAAACCAGCTCTCCTCGATATCCTAGATGGCCAAGTCCTGCTGGACCGCAGCTGCTGCCGTCGGCACTCGTCCACATCAACCCGTCCGTCACCGACGTGTCGGAAACATTCCGGTAGTAACATGATATGTGTGTCTAATACACTCTGCTTGCACTGATTAATTTACAAACTAATCCTGAACACCAAATCAAAATTCACTTTGGCACGGTTGTGGTATTTTCCTCTAAAATCTAGTTCTAGATACTGGCATCTCTTCCCCCACAATACTCGCGAACGACGACACTTTGGGACCTGACCGCGCTTGAGGGAGAATCACCAACACACAACAGCGCAATTGATTGTATGCCATTTTTTTTAAATGAATCGCGAGCGCGGCGCGATCCCGCCGCACTTCTATTTTCAGCTCACCGGAACCAATTGCACACGCACACTAGTAATCCGCGACGCAGAACAACGCGACGCGCGACGAGGTACTACTGCCGCCGACGTCGCGCTACATAATCAACAACAAAGTACTCCTCAGCATCATCAAAGTCTGAGCAATGATCATATATGGGCAGGGAAGAAAATATATTGTTGTCTGATTGGGCTGGTTGAACAGCGGCCGGTGGGATATTTTTAAGTATATCAGCATAAGACCGCTTCGACCGCTGCTGCAGCGAACGAATTTGGTGTTTCTCCCGCTTTTTATACTTCGGGCATGCAGAGAGATCACGTGGAGCTTCCCTACAGCGTATACATTTGAGGTCCGTGCTGCAGGGACCCTCCACATGTTGCTCACCGCATTTACCGCATCATGCTTTGTTACAGCAGTAAGGTGCAGTATGACCCAACTGCTGGCACTTGTCACAGTGCATGACCGTCGGTACATAGAGGCGAACAGGTAACCGAAGCTTCCCCAACACGAGGAAATTTCGGCAGGGCAGCTCCAGTAAAGATCACACGAAACGAGTTTGAGGGCTTTTTTGTGCCGTCGGATGACACCTGGTTCATTTGCCTGACATCAAGGACCTGAACTGATGGAACGGCACGATTTTTGAACCCACCAGTTCCATGGGACTTGATATCAGCGCACGTCAAAAACGGTTCGGTGACCACTCCGGCTATTTCTAGGGTTTTTTTTTCATTAGGGCGAATCTACAATTGAGAGATTCTCTCTGGGCTCGCTCTCTTTCATTCATAAACCAATCACCTTTACGTTTTTCATTATACTATTTGTAGAGTATGCTAGCCAGCACTGTTGTGTTGCGATCTGTACTAAAGAATCCCTCAAAAGTGTTATGATGGCGCTGTAATGAATGAAAGAGAGCGAGCCCGGAGAGAATCTCTCAATTGTAGATTCGCCCTAATGAAAAAAAACCCTAGATTTCTACTACGTGCGAGGGGAGATACACATGGTATTCTAAAGAAAACAGCTCTGAGGCAACAATCCTGTTTGTTCTTCGCGATCACTTAGAGTGATGCGAAGCTTATTGTGACTAGGGGAGGTTATTTCCTGAATGGACCGATACGATTTTGCCAGATCTTTTTCTATTTGTAATTAGTTCAACGGTTTATTCTTGGGCCGAAAGAAAACCAGAAAAGGACCTTTAGATCCGGGTGGATAAGCTTTCCGGCGGGGAAGCTCGGAGGCGGATGAACCAGAAGGTGCTTCAGTTGGTGTTGGCTCCGAAACTTTTTCTGTCTCCATTAAGGGTAAATTGGTAAAAGGTTGTAGAATGGGAGGAATATCATCATCCGATCTATCAAACTCTTCCGAGCCCCGGCTCGGATTATTTTCATCCATCGTGGGGACTTAGAACACCCACGAGGATAATTAAATAATTGTGCTCAATTCAATATCAGGAAAAAAATTCAAAAATTAATAAAAAAAATATAATATAAAAATGTAGGACACAATAAGGATTTTCGTAACTGATAGGTGGGTTAATTATTTATCTTATTGATGCGATTATATTAACCTAAAACATGAACAAAAAAAATCCACATACATAGCTCCTATCACAGAGAGAGGAAAAAAAATCCAAAAATTAAGAAAAATGAGATCCACTTCTAGGTGGATTAATAAATAGTTTGAAAAAAGGGTGAGTAATATATACAAAAAAAACTCAATACTTATACTTGTAATACTAATAAATATTGAGAAATGTTTCCTGTTATCCGAGAGGATTAATCAACAAGAAAAAAATTCAAACCAAAGAGAAAAAAAAATGTGTATAAAAAAAATAGATTAATAAATAAATAAATGCAATAATTTTTACCGAAAATGTACTTCTGCCTGCTAGGGGGATTATCCTCTATCGTCAGTCGATAGTGGAGCAAGCAAACCGGAAATAAAACGAAATGATTACGTATTGTTTGGCAATTTGGTATGATGCGGCTGCTGCTTGTCGGTCTGTACACAGGCTATTGAAATGCCTCCGGGTGCGTGAGGAACAAAGCCTCGACCGACGCGATGGAATGGTGCGGTGATGATGAGGTGATGATAATGATGATGATGATGATGATGATGATGATGATGATGATAATAATAATAACCGTCGTGGGGGAGAACGATATTCTTTTCAATTTCGGTGTCGATGACGGGTCGTTGGATGGTCCTTCACAAGGCTCGCCTGTTAAGGCCACTTCCTTCGTGCAAACGTCGCACAGTGGCACTATTTAACTAGCTGTTACACCAGCTTTAGTGCAGAAAAAAAACCACGATCGTGGGAAAAAAATCAAAACCAAACGTAATTCGATTGCGGAGCTAGTGGAAGTTGAACTATCACACTCGAACGTTCGACAAGGAATGTTGTATCAATTGTAGGACCAGAGACGAACAACCTGCAGGAACCGTTGCAGGATACCCTAGACAATTTATCTACCTGTGCTATAAAGCTGGGTATCCCCTTCTCTCCGGAGAAAACTGAGTTAGCTGATGTTGAAGGAGATGTTCGCTCATCACCATGAGGCACCAAGAGTGAACAACAATGTTTTTTTTTTTTGGCTAGAATTGAAAGATATGAAGAGAAAGTTTTTGATAGTTCCGCTAGTGTGCGGCAGGCTCGGAAACATAGCAGATGTTTTAGGAAAATTGAGCGAAAAGGGCATGTGTACAGTGGTACTCGAACCAACGACATTTTTGCCTAACATCCCACTGCGGGGTAGGTTAAAGCACGGACTAAGTCCGCCACTTCAACAGGCAAAAATGTCCGGTTGGAAGACGCTCATGTACCACTGTGGCTTGTATAGTTATTCTAGCGATCTATTGTGTGCACTCTGTTTACTGATGCGCACATGGGAGAGGAACTCTCTCCTTTTTTGGGTTTGTTTTGATTCGCACCGACTGACGATCACTAAAGTTTTTCTCGTCGTCTCCAACGTAGAGACCTCGGAGAGAAACACCGTGAAGCGATGCGATACTGGTCCCCACCAGTATAATTAATGGTTACCACCATTTATGGTTTCACATACATTAATTGTTATTTTATATATTCTCCGTGCGAGGAGTAACGATTATGATGTTGAAGGAGATGTTCGCTCATCACCATGAGGCACCAAGAGTGAACAACAATGTTTTTTGGCTAGAATTGAAAGATATGAAGAGAAAGTTTTGATAGTTCCGCTAGTGTGCGGCAGGCTCGAAACATAGCAGATGTTTTAGGAAAATTGAGCGAAAAGGGCATGTGTACAGTGGTACTCGAACCAACGACATTTCTGCCTAACATCCCACTGCGGGTAGGTTAAAGCACGGACTAAGTCCGCCACTTCAACAGGCAAAAATGTCCGGTTGGAAGACGCTCATGTACCACTGTGGCTTGTATAGTTATTCTAGCGATCTATTGTGTGCACTCTGTTTACTGATGCGCACATGGGAGAGGAACTCTCTCCTTTTTTGGGTTTGTTTTGATTCGCACCGACTGACGATCACTAAAGTTTTTCTCGTCGTCTCCAACGTAGAGACCTCGGAGAGAAACACCGTGAAGCGATGCGATACTGGTCCCCACCATCTCCATAAATGGTGGTAACCATTAATTATACTGGTGGGGACCAGTATCGCATCGCTTCACGGTGTTTCTCTCCGAGGTCTCTACGTTGGAGACGACGAGAAAAACTTTAGTGATCGTCAGTCGGTGCGAATCAAAACAAACCCAAAAAAGGAGAGAGTTCCTCTCCCATGTGCGCATCAGTAAACAGAGTGCACACAATAGATCGCTAGAATAACTATACAAGCCACAGTGGTACATGAGCGTCTTCCAACCGGACATTTTTGCCTGTTGAAGTGGCGGACTTAGTCCGTGCTTTAACCTACCCCGCAGTGGGATGTTAGGCAAAAATGTCGTTGGTTCGAGTACCACTGTACACATGCCCTTTTCGCTCAATTTTCCTAAAACATCTGCTATGTTTCCGAGCCTACCGCACACTAGCGGAACTATCAAAAACTTTCTCTTCATATCTTTCAATTCTAGCCAAAAAAAAAAACATTGTTGTTCACTCTTGGTGCCTCATGGTGATGAGCGAACATCTCCTTCAACATCATAATCGTTACTCCTCGCACGGAGAATATATAAAATAACAATTAATGTATGTGAAACCATAAATGGTGGTAACCATTAATTATACTGGTGGGGACCAGTATCGCATCGCTTCACGGTGTTTCTCTCCGAGGTCTCTACGTTGGAGACGACGAGAAAAACTTTAGTGATCGTCAGTCGGTGCGAATCAAAACAAACCCAAAAAAAGGAGAGAGTTCCTCTCCCATGTGCGCATCAGTAAACAGAGTGCACACAATAGATCGCTAGAATAACTATACAAGCCACAGTGGTACATGAGCGTCTTCCAACCGGACATTTTTGCCTGTTGAAGTGGCGGACTTAGTCCGTGCTTTAACCTACCCCGCAGTGGGATGTTAGGCAAAAATGTCGTTGGTTCGAGTACCACTGTACACATGCCCTTTTCGCTCAATTTTCCTAAAACATCTGCTATGTTTCCGAGCCTGCCGCACACTAGCGGAACTATCAAAAACTTTCTCTTCATATCTTTCAATTCTAGCCAAAAAAAAACATTGTTGTTCACTCTTGGTGCCTCATGGTGATGAGCGAACATCTCCTTCAACATCATAATCGTTACTCCTCGCACGGAGAATATATAAAATAACAATTAATGTATCTGAGTTAGTTGTTTTTTTTCTAGGAAGCGTGCTCCAGCATAGGTACCGTTTAAACTAAAAATATTACGTAACTCAGAGTTATTATTCTACCCATGTTTTTTTGTGTGTCTTAAACTTGATTTGCCGGAACTTATGTTTCGTGCAAATATATAAATTTAAACGGATTCACGAGTATGCTTAAATTTACAAGCTTTAGTAAACATGTTAACCCACGTCCATGATGGAATTTGACACACACACACACAAGGTGAAGCACTACTTCGGCAGCGGCGGCCCAATTCCTTTCAATTTTTAACCGTTACTCAGCCGTATTCAATCAATCGACTTATATTTGTGTACATGTGAGGCTATGTTAACTATGTTTAATATATCAAGACTTTTGGTTTGAATACGGCTCAGTAACAGCGAAAAGTTTACGGGAATCGGTTCGCTGCCGAAGTAATGTTACACGCTATGTTTATATATTTACAAACCATAGGAAAACACACAACATGCCTACCATGTCGAACTTTCACCCTAATGCTACCTATAATACTAACGTCGCGTTTCCCGGAATATCTGGTTCTCCCCGTAGTTTCTTATGGGCTTTGGAATACGCATCCTCTCCCAATGCCTTTTGACTAGTTTTTTCAAAAGTACTTTCAACAACTTCTTCGATGTTAATGTTAAACACAACTGATCTACGTTTACTTAAAAAAAATGTATGAATAAAGCATATGATGGCCAAATGATGAAATCAAATCACAAACTCAATATCAATTTCTAAAGATAACTGCTACCTACCGTACTGGAAGAGTTTCAGCAGTTTGCTCCACGGGAATTGTTTCTTCGACGTCTTCTTCTTCTTCTTCTTCTTCTATTGATTCATTTTCAACGACGGTAACTTCAGTAACAGAGGGCACTTTAACTATTTCAATGTTGCTTGTCGGTTTCTTGATAGCAGATTTCTTGGAGCGTTTAATACGTTCATCTAGCATTGACAAATCTTTCTCCGATAACTGTCCGATCAACTTGTACACCTTTTCACCAGCAAGAAAGTACGCCTGAACGACTGTATTCAAAGCGGCATTCCGGACAGAATTATCCCGATCGGAAATGTGCTTAGCTATTTCTTTTAATGCTGCCTGAAAAAAGAAGCTCATTGTGATTTAGGATATATATAGATGTATGATGCTATAACCAAGTAATTGGAATGTGCAGTAACATTTAACTCAACAAGATTGTTAGAATATGTAATGATGGTATGAATATATAAGAATGTTAAGTAACTATAAGAATATTTATATATTTATGCATAAATATTCTTATTTATAATAAGGTGCGTTATTTGTTTCTGCGGAAAGATTGTTATTTTTTTTTAAATGCATTTTTTCGTAAATTTTAACCTACTTACTTAGTTGATTTTATGAATAAATTTGCAAATGGAAGGTTAATTAAATGGCTCTCATAAAAACATGAGAATAATTCATATATATTGAATATATAAATATAAGAATATTTATGCATAAATATAAAAATATTCTTATAGTTGTTAAGTAACTATTCTTATTAATTCATACCATGTGTGTGTGTGTGTGTCATCCTCTATCCCTCACCCAACCGGGGGCGTTGGGCGAGAAGAGCTGCGAATAATTTGATCAATCATATGCTCTGCAATGGTGCCCTTTTTGTTATGGAGGCCAGTACAATAAAAAGGAGAGCTTTTGAGGCAACACAAGTTATTATCAAAGCTTTTGGGGAAATGGGAAGTACTGGGAGTCCACAACAGGTACAGCAAAACATTACATAGACGCCCCTATTCACACTTGCAACTCAGGAATAGAAGGTCAAGAAGAGCCACCGTCACCAGCTAAAGCTTGAACCGGGTATCTGGGAAACCCACAATACCCGCGGCAATAGCCAGCGGACGATGCCCTGGTCGTATTTAGTAAAAAATGGCATATTCCGTATGGAGTGATCTCACCTTCTTGTTTAACTTTTTTTGAAAAGAAAAAAAAAATTCATTCAGAACCACCGTTGCCAACTAAAGTTTGAACCAGGTATTTAATAAATCAATTATACCTGCCACCTTAGCCAGCAAACAATGTTCTGTACGTATTTAGTGTATTACGGGAGCTAAAACTGATTTCACAAAATACAAAAAGTAAAAAGTACTTAGCTGAATTCCATTTCATTACGTGTCCTATCTAAAAAGCCCGATCAGGCAACTACCATCGAGCAATGCCCATAACCTCCAGCTGAAGTTTGAAGACACGGATATAGTTTAATCGTACAATTTCTTCATAATCCTAAAACACTAGATTCACAACTGATAACGTAAAAACATTGTCGAAAATCTTCACATGCAAGATTTCATTGAAACGAATGATCCACATCACAGGGCATTGGGCAAAGCACACACACAATCGAAGCAAGGACAATGTAGGGGCAACGCACGAAGTATGATGGTTGTCGGTTGGCACTCCCGTAACAATCAATCGAAGCTGGAGAGCACTCCACGACCGAAATTCAAAGTAAAATACAAATAAAAATAAAATCAAAACGGAGCAAAACTGACAAGACAATTTTTTTCACGTCTGGATTCGCGCCCCGCACACTACGATCCTATTCTTATATATTCATACCATCATTACATATTCTAACAATCTTGTTGAGTTAAATGTTACTACACATTTCAATTACTTGGTTATGCATCATCTTCATTAGGTTATCTCATACCTGCTGTGTAGGTTGACAAACTGATAGACTATAAGTTTCAATCAAATAACCCAACTCATCTAAACATTCGGAACGTTGCCGGGCATTTTTTGACTTGAGTGCGTCCATCAAAAATATAAAAACTTTGGCGAAAGGATAGACCAAGCAAATCTGGCGTAAAAGTGACCGAACCCCATTGCGCACCACATCCTTCGGATCGCCTATCTTAGTCAAAAGATGAGGTACAAAAGAACTACCCTCATTTTCTGCAAGCACATACTGCTTGTCGATCAACATCTGAAATACTAAATTTAAATAGTCCAATCCTTTTAGCAATACGGAAGGGTTGGTATCGTAGAACCGCAGAGATAGCCACTTCATGATTAGATCCAGATTGCAAATAAGTCCCTTGTCATTTTTTGGTAGATCCTCAGTCAGTGCATCTATCACTTTCAGATGGTATCGAAAATCATCATGGAACATGTTTGCTATTAACCCTTTATTAACATTCGCTGACGTCATTTGCTCCTTCAACAGTTCAGTGAACTCTTCTCTAGGCGTAGTAAAACTCCACTTTAGGACCTTTAGCTTTTGTTCGTCTAACAACCGTTGGCTTTTCATATTGTTAATTGCAAGAAGAGGGGAAGTGTCAACGTCTTCTTCCTTTTTTCGTGAAGCAACTGGAGGATTCAATTTGGAAGATGCACTAGAAGCGACCTTTTGTAGCTTGGCTGTACCTGGACGTACCACTTTCGGTTCTTCCAAAATAGGAGCTTGTTGCTTATTCTTCGGTAGTGGTTTGACAGGTAAATTTGGTCGGGCTTTATCTAGAGCAGCTTGAATGTCTTTCTTCGAAGTAGGTTTTTGCTTATCAAGAGCCTTCATCATGGCATCATAACCCAAATGAATCATAATACCCAGGACAGCGTCGTTCGAATTCTTTCGAACATCTGCATTTCTATCACAAATGTTAGCATACAAATGTGGTAATATAGCGACGAGTTCGTCTTTTTGAATACTTTTTGTCTAAAAAAAACGTCATTAAAAACAAGTATTGGAAAAATCTTAAAATAGATTACCGAAAGTGGTGGCAATTTTTCCGCTAACCAACCCCATACCTCAGTTTTCAAAGCTGGGCTTCCGACCTTCAGTGCATCAGCAATCATCTCGCTATCGAAGAACTCCTTGTAACCAGCTTGATCACCCCAAGTGTTGATACAAGAGATGCATGCACTTCTGATGAAAGATTTACTGTCTCCAAGACCTTTCAAGAAACCGGGAAAAAATACTCGGACATATTGCTTGCAGGGAGGGCCCATTGCGATTGCAATAAGCTGACAAATTTCCACAGATGTTTGGGCAATTTTTGCATTGCTGTCTACCAATCTTTGGGCCAAGACTTGTGGTAAGTCGCCGAGGTTCGATTTAATTAATTTGGTGTCGTTTAGTATACTCTTCAGCTTTTCTAGTCCTTCGTTTCTAGTCTTCCAGTTTTTGTCAGAAATTTCAGCCAAAAGAGCTTCGGTTATTTGAGACGATATGTCCACTCTTGGAAGCAGATCCGTTATGTTAACAACTGTCTGATCATCAATTTTACCGTCACTGCAAAGAAAACAATAGAAAAACAAACTTACAACGTGTTTTAAATTATATATGAAATGGGTCAATTATAGAAGCTCGGGATACTATTTATGATCTTTACAATAATTTATGTAAAACGATTATTGTGCAGTTCCAACCAGAATGACCAGAAAATTTGTGAAATTCTAATCGATTATTTATTTTTTGAATGAAACTATGAATAAGGTAAATAAACTATGAATAAGGTGAGTAACATTGAATTTTAAAAATGTAGTTCGGAAACCGTTGACTCTACGGAAAAAATGTCTTAGAACAAGCTATAGACCTGTTTATGAAGCTTTTAAAGCTATACACCAAGAAAAACATTAGAACATTTTTTTTCTTGAAATCGAAATATATTTCATATAAGTAGTTTACCCTACGGAAGAATACGATTTAAGAAATTTGAATGTGAGTGTACAATCCGTCCTGATTTAGCATGGTATATCTTGACGTCCTGATTCATTTTTCAAATATCCTGAATTGTCCTGATTTTCTGGAGCACCCAAAAGAAACTTAAAAATGTTCACATTTAACCAATGTGTTTTTATTGCGTAAAGTGTGCTTATTAAATTAGAATGTTTTGAAATTGAAAATATCTTCCCAATATCATGGGATCCCAGTAGTGAACAACAATTTCTGCTAGAACCAAAGATGTGAAGAGAAAGTATCGATAGGTCCGATGGCGTTCGGCAGGCTGTGAAATTGAATAGAAGTAGTTTGAAATTGAGCGTAGGGCAGTACACTAAGGTATTTTTTTTCACGGTTTGTTTTCGGCCATAACTCCAGCACGGAACAACTTATCGACCTCTTTCGAATCACATTTTACGTTTTGGGCAAAAAGTTATCTTATGGCAGTTTTTCAAAAAATCACATTTTTTGTGTAAATACTCAAAAATTTTAGAAACTGTATTTTGACCATTGCATGGAAAGGTAACGCATACAAACAAAATCGAAGCAATATAAAATGTTTAAGCATGTGAATTTATCAACTCTATTTAGTCTTTTTTTTACGGTTCCATACTAAAAGTGGAACGTATCCCCGTGCAAAAAATAACGTTTGTATATTTCGAAGCAAACGCACACACTTTTGCCACACATCCCCATGCGGGGTAGGTCGGACCTTGACTGGAAAAAAAGAGCGCTTGATCGTGCTCAAATACCACCAATGGCACAGAATGGTTCTAGCGATGTGAATTTTTTTTTTGTTTACACCAGCCATGTCCAAACATTACACTGCACGCCAAGCTACTTTTTACCACGGTAGCGCGTGTTTTATATTCGCCACTTTTACTTCGTGCTTCCAGACTAACACGCAACGTGTGGGTACAATACCAGTGTTAGTGCTCGTGGTTTGGCTTCGAACGTCGTGATTGATGTTTCGGCAAACACCACAGCCGAGTGTTTCCGATTGTGTCCGATTACGGAATACGCGCGTAGTTTATTCATTTAATTTCTAACCTGGCCGTGCTTATTAAACTCAATCAACTTATGCGCCCGTCACCCAACAGTCAAAAAACCAACCAATAAGGCAAATTATAAAAATTTTAGAATCATCCGACGAGCATTGCTCTATCCGCGCCAACCAGTGTCATACTGAGTGTATGTTGAGAGCTTTCTTGTGATCGTAACGCTTCTAAGAAGCGTATCGTGTCGGAAGCCCCAGTAGGGAAGCGAACCCACGCGAACGTGGCGGCGAGTTCAGAGGGTCCATCCTGCCCCAAAGAGAGAGGCCCCGGTGCCGAAGAGGGCCCCAGCGGCAGAGCCCCAAGGACAACAGCCATAAATAGTACAGAAGCAGACGCTAGTGCTAGGAGGGGGACGAGTGACGACTCCAGCCGTGGCAGGGAAAGCCACTGAAATAAGGTCCGAAAAAGGGGAATAAAACCAGAAAAGAGAAGGACAAGCGACAGGTGGCCCGCAAGCGTAACCGCGGAGAGGCCCTCATCGTCAAGGCCGAGGCGTCGAAGTACTCAGGGGGATGCGCGGGGACGCTAAATTGGCAGGCCTAGGCGCCAACGTGCGGAGTATACGCCGTACTCGCACCGGCGATATGCTCCTGGAGCTGAAGAAGGCGACAACGTTAACGGGCCCGGCGTACAGAAACCTGGCAAGACAGGCCTTAGGTGAGAGTGTGAAGATGCACGCTCTCGTCCCACAGGTGACGATCCAGTGTAAAAATCTGGATGAGATCATCGAGGCAGACGATATTTCCACTGCACTTAAGGAACAGTGCAAGGTCGAGGTTGCTGCCACAGACATACGTCTGAGAAAGGTTCCACTCGGGACACAGGCAGGGTTGCGATTTCTCTGGGGAGAATCACCCGGGTGCACATTTTCAGCTCTCTTTGGAGAATCTCACTCAGTCTCTACTGAGATTCACTCCTGACACCACTGTAGAGATTATTGAGCACAGCACGGGAGAGCAAGAGAATTAACAGTTCCCTGCCTGAGCGTTCATACACTAACTGCAGTGTGAACGACGAAGAACGAAAGAGTAAAAAAGGACTACACCGCACTGACGTGAGTGAAACCTCGATCAAGAAAGAAAAATGATGGAAACGGGAACAAGAAAATACACTCCGATGTTTTTTCGCGAAAAAAAAAACGACGGTACAGAGAAAAAACTTGATCTAAATTGTATGCTGTGTGAAGAAGGGGCCTCAGATAGCCTAGTCAGTAAAGGGACGGAGCTACTAATCCCGAGGTAGCGGGTTCGATTCCCAGTCCAGTCGACTTGAAAAAAATCTCGACTTCTTTGGGCATATAAGAGTATAATTGTGCTTGTAATGCAGGTAACCCAGCTTAACCTGAACCATTGTGAGGCCGCCCAGCAACTGCTGTGTTAGACAGTTAGCAAGTCGGCATCGGATATCGCCATAATCTCCGACCCATACCGCATCCCAGCCAGCATCGTAGACGAGTTTGCGGACAGGTCCAATATGGCGGCATTATGGACGGCAGGCTAGTACCCGGTTCAGGAGGTTGTGTTTACCACAAACGAAGGCTTCACGGTTGTAAACGTGAATGGAGTGTTCTTCTGTAGCTGCTACGCACCGCCAAGATGGTTGATCGAACAGTTTTCCATTATGCTCGATCGGATGACAACGGAGCTAACTGGCCTGAACCCGTTGGTAATAGCGGGGAACTTCAACGCTTGGGCGCCCTAGTGGGGGAGCCGCCTTATCAACCCTAGCGGCCAGATTCTTCTGAAGGCCTTGGCTAGGCTCAATGTGGACCTAGCCAACGTGGGTACCAAGAGTACCTACCATAAAAACGAAGCGGAATCGATCATCGACCTAACAATTAGCAGTCCTGGGCTGCTTAGCATTTGCCCAGCAAACACAGGATCACATATGATAGCGGATAAGAGTGAAAAATGTAGGCGATATACGTACATTTTACATGAAGTCAAATGGAAGCTTGTACGCATATCGCCTCCAGTATGTACTTATATCCGCTATCATATACGATTTTGTGTTTGCTGGGTGGAGGGTGGATGAAGGCTACACCCATAGCGACCACTTGGCGGTTCGTTACTGTATCGTTAACAATACAAGGCAGCGTGCAGGATGAGGAGCATCCACTCCATTCGCCCGCAGATGGAGGACGTCCTACTTTGATGTAGAGACATTTAAGGAGGCGCTTGATAGAGAACCAAACTTACGCGAAACCCAGGAACCAAGCGGCGAACGACTCGTTATGACACTTACACGAGCGTGCGATGCGATCATGCCGAGGAATGGAAGATCGCCGGTGTATTGGTGGACGGAGTCGATCGCCGACAACTAAAGAACAAGCCTCCACGCAAGACGGAGGGTGCAAAGAGCGCGGTCAAACGCCGAGAGAATCGAGCGTAGAGGAGCGCAAGTTACCGCGAAGGCCGCGCTAAAGAGGGAGATAAAGGCCAGCAAGCGAACCTGCTTCGAGGGTCTGCGTCTGAAGGTCAATACGAATCCGTGGGGTGACACCTACTGGGTAGTAATGGCCAAAATCAGAGGATCGGCGGCTTCAACCGAGCGTTCATCACAGCTGCTGCAGATGATCGTTGAGGGACTCTTACCGAGCCACGACCCGAGTCCATTGCCCCCCGCCGCCGTAGATTAGTCCCATGACCAGCGTTCCAGTATCCCAGACCCTAACGATGTCATAGTGACGGAAGGGTGGACGGCTCAGCCGAACACCCGTGACCACGATGGCATTGACAACGACACAACGGGGGCCGGGGACGAGACGACGGTGATGAATGAGGAACTCATTGCGATAGTAAAGTCACTAAAGGTGTACAAAGCGCCGGGTTCGGATGGTATTCCGAACCTGGCCATCAAGGCGGCTATCTTGCTGGATCTCGAAATGTTCAGGATGGTGATACAAAAGTGTGGACGAGCGCGTCTTCCCGAACGCCTGGAAAATTCAGACCCTTGTGTTGCTACCAAAGACAGGGAAGCCACCAGGAGATCCATCGGCGTATATACCTATATGTCTGTTGGATACAGCGGGTAAGGTGCTCGAGATGGTAATCCTCAACAGACTGACAACATACACGGAGGGTATAGGCGGTCTGTCTAATAATCAGTTTGGCTTCCGCAAAGGGAAGTCGACGGTGGATGCCATCCTGTCCGTCACCAAGACGCAAGAGGCGAGGAGTACGATAGTGTGCAGTGGTCATTCTTGACGTGAGAAATGCATTCAATAGCGCCAGTTGGGTGGCTATCGCCGACTCGCTCCAACGCCTTCAGGTTCCTGGGTACCTGTACAAGATTCTCGGAAGCTACCACAGGCGTCCCACAAAGTTCGATCCTGGGTCCGGTGTTACGGAACACGATGAACGATGAGGTAGTGCGGCTTGAATTCCCGAGCGAGGTGAAGATAGTCGGCTTCGCGGACGACATCACCCTGGAGATATGTGGTGAATCCATCGAAGAGGTCGAGTTAACGGCCTCGCACTCCATCGGCATTGTGGAGAGATGGATGAGCTCCAGGCAATTGGAGCTAGCCCACCATAAGACTGAGGTCACGATGGTGAATAGACGGAAATCTTAGCAACATGCTAAGCTGTCCTTTTTTAGTCACGTCGATTACGCCTGCAAGAAAACCTCTATGGCTATATCGGCATTATCCCGCATGATGTCGAATAGCTCGGCGGTCCAAGGGAGTAAGCGTAAATTCCTGGCCAGTGTTGCCATGTCCATACTTAGGTACGGTGGGCCGGCATTGATCACCGCCTTGAGTATCAAGAGCTACGTTAGTAAGCTAGAGAGTATGCACAGGCTTATGTGCCTAAGAGTGATTAGTGTATACCGAACGGTATCACGCGACGCGGTCTGCGTTCAAGCGGGGATGATGTCAATATGCATGGTCATAAAATAGGACGTAGAGTGCTTCGAACAACGTGGAACAATAGGTATTCGGAAGACCACTAGAGCCGCATTTATGGTTGAGTGGCAAAGAATATGGAACATGTCCATCAAAGGTCAGTAGACCCACCGAATAATCCCGGAATTAATCGGGTGGGTTGGTACGCGACACGGTGAAGTGAACTTCCACTTAACGCAGATATTGTCTGGCCACGGCTGGTTTAGACAATATCTGCACACATATGGGCATGCACAGTCCTCCTCATGCAGCGAGTGCGCGGGAGTCGAGGAAACTGCGGAACATGTGTTCTTCGCATGCCCTCGCTTCGACGGTGGGAGATCCGGCATGCCGTAAGGATGTGCCAGGACCGGGACGTCTGGGACGCGGTATGCGTAGCAAAAATGGCGAAACGACCATAGGCAGTTCGCAGGGACCACCTAACTACTAAAGCCCTAAGTAGTTAGACACAGTGGGTGCTTAACAAGCACAATAGCCCCTTCCCGAAGTAATACCGAAAGGTGATTCCGGGGAGGGTCCAGGGTTTAAGACACGGGTGGGATTTTAGTGGGTCGAGGAGTTGACACCCTCATCCCCATACCCTGAGTTCTTCAGGTGTCTGGTTGCAGATTTTCCATCCCGTCTTAAAAAAAAAGACGGCGTTCACAGGGATAGCGCCATATTCCCCGTGAACAACGGCTACGAATTACATTGGTACTTAATGGGATCGCGCCATTACACTGCGGCACAAAGGCCATCCAAGGATAAATGATCCTTCCTCTGCATAGGGCATCCATCGGTTGGATTGTGGTGAGTTGGAACAAAAAACGATGTGTCCTTTCGAAGCTATGAAAACAACATAATCCTGACACACGGCTTCACATTTTTTTGGTATTCGATCGGACTGCTTGGACTTCGAGTTTTGCTCGCCAAGTCGTCGGTGGATAGTATCGACGTATTGGGACTTTTTTTTTTTTTTTGTTGGGGCGTAGAATCACAGCGTCCACTGAGTTGAACTTTTGTGATATACCCCTGTTTACTATACTAATTCGCATCTTAAAGCTAGATCACCATTTGCCAAGTGACCAGCCTAAGACGCGTCTCCCAGTCAGGCAAAATTGAGTTTATAAAACCCACCACCTTCCCAGGAATTGCAGTCCAAATTTCTTTAGGTTGCATATAGCCACTGTACAGAAATTTAAGTCTGCTCTTGTACAACGCATCACAACTGCAAAGCAGATGTTCCGAGGTTTCACGTTCCATGTTACAGAAACGACAGATATCATTCTGAACCTGGCCAATGTTTTTCAAATGATATCTACTCGGGCAATGTCCGGTTACTAGGCCAGTATAGGTACAAAGAACTCTCTTATTGAGCTCCAGAAGCTTTTTACTAATTGTAACATTTGAAATTATAAACCTTTTCGCTTGAGAACACTTTGTGGTGACCAACCAATTGGTCATCACCCTCTGCTCTTCCCAAGATTTTAATTCCATTTTTATGGCACAGTATGATATACCGCAGAATGGTTCTGGGCCAATAAACTGTGCATTTGAACCTTGTTTAGCAAGCTCGTCTGCCCTTTTATTACCTTCAATGCCACAGTGTCCCGGAACCCAGAATAAATTCACCGAGTTCTCTTGGCACACCTTTCGCAATGAAAGAATGCATTCCCAGACAAGTTTGGATGTACATTTATAATTACTTAACGCTTTGAGTGCCGCTTGGCTGTCTGTAAAAATACAAATATTTGCATATCTATATTTTCTCTTCAGACAAACGTTAACACATTTTATTATAGCAAAGATCTCCGCTTGGAAAACCGTTGGATAGTTTCCCATCGCCACTGAGATTTCTACCCCAGGGCCGAATATTCCTGCTCCCGTTTTTGTTCCAATTTTTTAGCCATCTGTGAAGAATTTTATGGAGCCATGACGAACAGTGGGACCTCCGACTTCCTAATCTATACGTGACGTTTCACATATGTTGTAAGGAATGTCATGGTTTTCCACAGGTTTTATCCAGTCTCCATTCAGGTGACCGACTAAATCACCAGACATGAAAGTTTTCAACCGTTTAAGTCTAAGCATACTCTTTTCCGCTTCTAGTTGCACGTATTCGTGCAAAGGCAGCAGATTTAGCATTGCATTCAACGCATTTGATGGAGTGCTGCGCATCGCTCCCGTTACAGCAATGGATACTGGCCGTTGAAGTTTTGTAAGCTTTTTCTGTGCAGTAGCCTCTTTTGTTTTTGGCCACCACACAAGAGAAGCATACGATATTTTAGGACGTATTATGGATGTATAAATCCACATTATCATTTTTGGTCTTAGACCCCATTTTCTGCCAAATGTTTTTGAGCAAATCCAGAAAGCACTGGTTGCCTTACCGATTACACACTCAAGGTGAGCATTCCAGTTCAGTTTGGCATCCAGTATCACTCCTAAGTATTTAACCTGTTCACTAAGATGGATCTTTAATCCTCGTAGCTGGAACGCTTTTAGACTAAACTTCCTTTTCCTAGTGAAAGGTACAATTACTACTTTTGCTGGATTAATGCTAAGGCCCTCCCTGATACACCAAGACTGGGTAAATTTTAGGGCCCATTGCATTCTTTCTGAAATGATGATGCCAAATTTTCCCCTCACTATAATGACTATATCGTCTGCAAAACCTACAACCTCGAAACCTTTTTCCTCTAAGCTTCTTAGAAGCTCGTCTACAACTAAGGACCACATAAGTGGTGAGAGGACTCCTCCTTGGGGACAACCTTTCGTTGCCCGTATTGTAATAGACGAACTTCCCAGCTCTGAAGTGATTTCTCTTTTTGCGAGCATGGTATGAACCCAGTTAATTATGTTTATGTCAAAGTTCCGTTTCTTCATGGCACGAGCCATAGATGAATAGGAAGCGTTGTCGAAAGCTCCTTCAATATCTAAGAAAGAACAAAGTGCTATTTCTTTTACCGATAGAGCTTTTTCTACCTTTGAAACCACACTATGCAGTGCCGTAACTGTTGACTTACCAGACTGGTAAGCAAACTGGAACTCAGATAGTGGATGCTTGTTTATGTAATTTGAATTGATATAATCATTCAAAACTTTTTCCATAGTCTTTAATAGGACTGATGAAAGACTAATGGGTCTGTATGATTTAGGATGCGCCTTGTCTCGCTTTCCTACTTTAGGTATGAAGATAACTTTTACTTGTGTCCATGAAGTTGGAATATGGTTAAGTCTTAAACTTGCCTTAAAAATCTCAATTAATGGCGAGATTAACACTGCTTCGCCATTTTGAAGTAATGCTGGAAGTATCCCGTCCGTTCCTGCAGATTTGTAAGGCTGAAAAGATCTCAACGCATTTTCTACCCTGGCTTTCTTAAATATTTTGTCAGCCAAGTCATTTGCAGCAATTTTCGCTCTAACAGACTTTTGAGATGTCCTTGTAGAACTTTTTTCACCTTCAAGTGATCCATCTCTGATTGGATCTACACACAAAACTGATCCAGGAAAATGTGTTTCCATAATCAGCTTTAACGTTTCACTAGGAGTTTTTGTAAAAACTCCATCCTCATTTTTCAGATTCCCAAGTTCAATTGGGACTTACTACATCTCGTAGGCATCGGATCGATTGCAGGCTTTGACATCTGATCCAGCATCGGATTTACTTTTCAGGTAAATATTGTATAGATCATTGTGTTCAGCCTTAGCTAGTGTCTTTGCAATACTAATGCAAGTATTTCGACGTTTGCTTTGGATCATTTTCAATATTAACTAAGGTGGAAGATGGTGTGATGGACGGACAGCATTCTAGCAACGTTAATGGCAGTGCATCAGAGCCAACCGTGATCATCTGCAAAGTAGGGACTTGGCACGGACTAGAAGAGGCGGCATTGGTGTATTTTCTCTGTGGTAAGTACTAAAACTGTATATGTCTCCGAAGCGGGACTTCAGAAAAAATACACATTTTCAAATTAATTTTGTATCCTCTTCGCTTATTTACCACGCAATACCTGAGCAAAACTGTTCGTCATCAGAACAATTGTCTTTTGCTGCAAAATTTGGATGGTTTGGACGGGTTAGTCTGGTTCCACGGGTTAGTACAACAGTATACACGGTGTTCAATAAGTTCGAATACAAGTTTTCATCATTGCGTAGGTATGCGCCATGTACATATTCTGCATTGGTATTGGTGTCAGCTTTAGCTTCATTCATACGCTACCGAATGTGCGCGGTGTTGACATTCTGTTAGTTGTTGTTCGTTTGTTACGCGCGATGAAAGAGTATCGGGACTTCGTAATTAAGCGTTTTTTGAACGGTGAGCGACCCGGCAATATATTCCGGCTGCTGAAATCGCATGGGGTCAAGCGGAACTTTGTCTACACGACCATCAGGCGATACCGGGAGACGTCCTCGACCAATGACCGTGCGAGATCCGGTCGGCCGCGTTCAGCGAGGACGCCACGGGTCATCAAGATCGTGAGGGAGCGAATTCGGCGCAAAAAGAACCGCTCAATCCGGAAAACGGCTGCAGATCTCAACGTTTCCATTGGAACCGCTCACACCATACTCACCAAGGACCTTGGTTTCAGGCCTTACAAAAAACGTAAGGTCCATGGCGTTTCGGAGGCTACCAGCAAAAAGCGGTTGGATCGAGCTAAGAGGATCCTCTCTCGGCACGCTGGTCAGGAGTTTGTTTTTTCGGACGAGAAACTGTTCGTGCTGCAGCAGCCGCACTGATGTGCAAAATGACCGGGTGTGGGCGCCATCGAGGGACAGCATTCCTGAATCCAATATAAACATCCCTCGGTTCCAAAGTGCCGCGTCGGTGATGGTTTGGGGGCAGTATGCAAACGTGGTAAGCTAGCCTTGGTGTTTATTGAAAAAAACGTCAAAATCAACGCGGCGTACTACAAAACTGAGGTTTTGGAAAAGGTTGTTGCCCCCAGTCTCCGAAGCCTCTACGGCGATGAGCACTACGTGTTCCAGCAGGACGGTGCACCAGCCCATACGGCAAATGTGGTTCAAGCCTGGTGTCGGGACAATTTAACCGACTTTCTGGACAAAACTTTGTGGCCTCCCAGCTCCCCGGACTTGAATCCTCTCGACTTTTTTGTTTGGTCCTATATGATGGCGAAGCTGAACGAATACAAGGTCAGCACTTTGGATCATTTCAAGACGGTAATTCTCAAAATCTGGGACGAAATGCCCATGCAGTCCGTGCGTGCCGCCTGTGACGCGTTCGAGAAACGTTTGAAGCTCGTTAAGGAGTACAAAGGGGGGGTCATTCCAAGAGAAATGTTGTTAACGTTCCTTGTAAACATAGCTTTCAATAACATAAATCCAAAAAATAAAAAAAACATGTTTTCATTTTTTTAACAAATTTTGAAAGTGTATCCGAACTTATTGAACACCGTGTATATTCTGCTGAAGTTTGTATTTTGGATACTACTGCCATCCTCCCTCTTCTTTGGATCCCATTTTTAACTGTGCTGACGAGTTGAATCGTGAATATTGGCCTTGGTGATCGATCTAAACGAGATTGGAACGGAGTAAGCTGCTGATGTTTGTTCTCATAGATGAACTTCAACGGTATATGTCCTCCGAAGCAAGTTTTTGGATACTACAGTTCGGTTTTCCTCTTCTCTCCTCATCAACCGAGCGATAACAAGTTGAGCTGCAACGATCTTTAGCGTCACAACAACGTTTCTCCAACTTCCTTGACTGGTTGTACTGGATCTTGGCAAAGCATTTGTTCTCTCAGGTAGACTTCAACAGTATATGCCCACCGAAGCCTTGGACGTTCAGATCTGTGACAAATATTACAATTGTAAGGCGTTCTTGATGGATAGGGCAAAGGAACTGCAGGACCGAGAGGAAGTTGAACATTCCACGCGAGCTAATGAGACGGCGATTCACGGGCAAGGAATTATTGATCATGCGCGGTTACCCCAAATCAAGCTCCAAGCTTTCAACGGCGACATCAATGAATGGATCAGTTTTCGTGATCTGTTTACTTCACGCATCCATGAAGACAGGCCGCATCAAGGCATTCTGTGGCGCTTCGATCCGGGGGATCCAGTGGACGTATATGAGCTAATACTGTCATGCACGGAACGAAGCCTGCGCCGTTTCTAGGAACGCGCACATTGAATCAGCTTGCAATAGATGAGGGAACAGACTACCAAATGGATGCAAGAGCGGCGAAGGATACGTACATGGACGACGTTATCACTGGAGCGGATACGGTAAAGTTAAGTGAGCAACTCAACAGGATAACTTCCAAGGGAGGTTTCAAACTTCGGAAATGAGCATCGACCAATCCATCGTATAGTCACTAGATTCATAGTCTGGCGGATACAACGACGGGAGCCAATTTGAACTGTCAGTTGGCGGAGCCAATCGAGCATATCTCGAGTAATTCATGTTAAGGGCCTAAAAGCCATTTGTAAACAATTACTTTAAATATCGATTTCTCTTGAATCTTAAATCACTCTCGTGAAATGAAAGCAGCATTTGGTAGAAGAATGTTAGTTCTACCACATGGAGTAGCAGGATCAGTGTGTGAAAAAATTGACAGCCCGAAATGAGTGCGAAAAACAACAGTATTCAATTCTTTGGTCTTTGCTGAACACACGAATTACTAATAAAGAGAAGAGGCAATGAACGAACGAACACAAGCATTCGGTCCCCTCCAAAAAGGTGACTCGCACCGAATGTCTTCATTCATACAGGATGCTACCGACACATTTTTCTATACAGATCTCCGGTTCAATCAGTCAAAACAAAAAGAAGAGAGCATCACAAAACACAATAATCGCAAACATTCTGACTGAATGTGTTCTTGCTATCACCGAATTTTGGCTCTTCTGAAATTCAGTTTTGCACCGAATCGGTGAATGACGAGATGGATGTTGGATAAATTCACGGGATACTGCTTATTGAATTTGAATTTTTCGCACCCTGAGCAGGATATAGTGGGATTCTCGTGATTTGTGAGAAATCAACGTTGTTTACAAATGGCTTTTAGGCGCTTAACATGAATTTCTCGAGATATGCTCGATTGGCTCCGCCAGCTGACAGTTCAAATTGGCTCCCGTTGTTGTATCCGCTAGACTATGAATCTAGTGACTATAATCCATCGGTATTGGCTGGTGTCTTCGAGGACTGTCTGGCGATTCGAGTACCGGGACGGATTAATCTAGACCCTGATCCGACTGTTAAAATCTTAGGGTTGGCTTGGAAGCCCATCACTTATCAACTAAGGTTTCAGTTCAGCATTCCAGAATGGAATACAGCAAACGAGCCGACCAAACGACAGGTTCTTTCGGTGACCACCAGGCTTTTTGATCCGCTAGGATTACTTGGAGCTGCAATCACAACAGCCAAAATCATCATGCAGCTTTTATGGATGGGAGCGAAGACGACAAACCATTGGGCTGGGATCAATTACTGCCTCCGACGGTAGGTGAGATGTAGAGGAAATACTATGTTGAGCTTCGTTTATTCAACGATATCCGTATCGACCGTTGCATCATTGTCCCTGAAGTTGATCGAGCTTCACAGGCATATGGAGGATGTGTCTATGTAAGAAGCCAGGATTCGGAAGGAAACCTCATGGTTCGACTAGTGTCGTCCAAATCCAAGGTAGCACTACTGAAGACACAGTCAATTCCAAGGTTGGAACTGTGTGGCGCACTATCGACGGCGTTAATATATGACAATATCCGAGATTCTATGAGGATTCCCGCTTCTGCATATTTTTGGACAGACTCAACTTGTGTTTTGCGGAGGATACAAGCCTCGACAAACGTCTGGACAACTTTTGTCGCGAATCGGGTCTCAAAAATCCAAGGTCTCACAGATCCATCAAAATGGAGGCACGTGTCAGGACAAACAAAACCCAGCGTTGATCTCCAGAGGAATTTCGCCGAGTGACATTGTCAATAACACCTTCAGGTGGGAGGGACCAGATTGGTTGAAGGAATCTTCAGATTGTTGGCCGGTATCACCTAACGAACTCGTATCGGAAGAGTCTAAGGACGAAGCACGGCGCACAGCGGTTTGCACAGTTTCGTTGAGCACGGAATTCACCGATTGGTACTTGGTAAAGTTTGCATCGTATCTCAATCTTATTCGGAAAACAGCGATCTGGCTGCGTTTGATTGAAATACTACGGACTGATAGTCAAAAAGGAGTATCGGCGAGGTCATTATCTACTCAAAAACTGAAGGAGACTTGAATAAAATTTAGAGTCTTTAATAATAAGAAAAAAAGGAACTGAAGGAGGCAGAATTTACAATCGTTCGACGTGTTCAACAGGAAATATTTACAGATGAATGGAAGGCACTTTTAAAGGGAGAATAAGTATCCAGACGACCACCACTTTGCTGGTTCAACCCGTATATTGCCGAGGGCCAAGTCATTAGGATTGGAGGTCGCCTAGGTCATTCTTCAGAATGAGAAGATACAAAACACCCGATGGTTCTTCCTGCTCGGCATAACATTACCCGAATGATACTTTAACATTATCATCTGCAGCTGTGGCATGCTGGCCCGCAGCTGCTACTCGGAGTTGTTCGTCTGCGGTTCAGGCCGTCAGGAGGAAGAAGCTTTGAACGAAACATCGTCCATCAATGCCTAAATGCTTTCGTGCTAAACCCGTACTAGTTCAGCAGTTTATGGGGGAGCTGCCAGCGCCGAGAGCCACCATGTCTAGGCCCTTTTCGAAGACTGGTGTGAACTATTTTGGTCCATTTTATGTAAGACCAGCCCTCGGCGACCGATAATCAAAGTTTATGCTGTAATTTTCATATGGCTTTGTACATAGGCGGTTCATTAAGAGTTGGTAACCGTCTTGAACACAAAACGATTCCTGCAGGCTCTAAGGCGTTTCATTGCAAGGAGAGGAAAATGTACGGACCTGTATTCCGATAATGGAACTAACTTCGTTAGTGCAAGGAACACGATGCGACTTTGTGAAACTGCTACGGAGCAAAGAGCACCGCGAAGGAGTGATCAAGGATTGCGTTGAGAATGGAATTCAGTGGCATTTTCCACCCAGTGCACACCATTTTGAGGGATTGTGAGAGGCAGCGGTACGATCGGCTAAAGCTCACTTAACGAAGGTCATAGGAAAAACACCTTTGTTGACAGAAGATTCGGCTACACTTCTGGTACAGGTTGAAGGTTGTCTCAACTCTCAAATTTCTGACGATCCCACTGTTTTTGAGCCACTGACGCCTGGGCATTTCTTGGTTGGTTCTTACAGTCAATTCCCGAACCGAATCTGGAAGGTATTGCGTTGAACCGTCTTAATCAGTACCAGTTAATTCAACGGTTGCTGCAATAATTCTGGAGAAGATGGCGAAGGGAGTATTTGTGCCGGTCGCAACGCTGGAAGCTTGAAGCTGATAGGAAAACTTCAAGATGATTCATGTTGATTTTGTGACATGGATCAATAAGACTTTGTGACATGGATCAAGAAGATTTTATGACATGGATCAAGAAGACTCGGAACACTTGTTATGATAATGCCCAGAAATCTCCAACAATTTAAGGTATTCAGCAAAGGGCTACTTGAACCCTCTGAGATCTGGAGAACAAACCCCGGTACGGTAGTACACTTTATTCGGTGTGTCCTAGAGCGGTACAACGCTTTAAGTCAAACATTGGCGATCACTTCTAGCAATAGTGATGCGTCATGCTGACAATATCTTAAGCAAAAAAGGAGACAATAGAAAACAATAGATCTAAAAATTGGTCTTCAAATAATATAATTTTTGATTCATTTCCTTCAGAAAAACCCCGCGGTTGAAATAGGGTTCCGGGGTTTGAAACCATTCGCCACCCCAAGATTATCCTCGTTTTTGAGTCAATCGGATGCACTGTTCAAAACAGTGAATTTATAAAAAAAATTAGTGTGGAATAAAGCCCGTAAAGAGGGAAACATATGTCACGATGAGTCAAATAAATCGACCGATATCCCATTTGAGAAAATGTCCAGACAAAAACAACCAATGGCCCAAGATATGATCCACGCTGGCCCAGTGCATCTCTGAAAGCGCACCGGCCGTTTGTATAGTATGTATAGAATGTAGTAGATAAGTAAAGTATGTCAAACAGAATGGCCCCCCACTAATTCAACATCTTTCTTTTGTTCCTGCTTGGATTCGTAAGATTGCCTCAACAAATCTAGTTCTTTAATTTCAAAAAAATTGATGCCATTCAAAATATTCTTACGATTTTGATATTCTGTTCATTGAGCCTAGTTTGGTTTTCCGGCATCAAATGCTGCAAATGAAAATTTTCTTTCGACCTCTGCATTAATGTTAAGAAAAATGTTAAGCAATGTTCTCATTTCAGAGAATGTTTCAAAAGGATGTCTGGTTTACTTATTTAAGTCATTTTAGTTATATCAAAATAGTGTTGAATAAGTCCATACCAAATCCGCACCGGAACAAATTTTATGAACAAATCCGCGCCAAATCGCGAGATCCGCGAAATCCACTCAGCCGTTACAACCCTGAGATTCTGTACAAAAGCAATTTCTATTACAGAGATACCGATGGACAATAAAGTGGCCGAGGTATGCCTGAATTGAGAAAATTTATCGTATGACCGCCATAAGATACACTTATGAAATTTCGACATAAGGAAAACCTTTGAAAATCATAAGATGTACTTATGAATTGACGTTAGTGGCGTTGTTGATTTTTTCATAATATGGTCTTTGATTTTTCAAAAGATAATCTTATGAAGGAACCTCTATTCTATTTTAGGAATTTCATAAGCCATTCTAATAAAATTGTATGCTAGCTAGCACTGTTGTGTTTCGATCTGCACTAAAGAATCCCTCGAAAGTTTTAGAACTACGCTGTAATGAATGAAAGAGAGCGAGCTCGGAGAGAATCTCTCAATTGTAGATTCGCCCTAATGAAAAAAAAACCCTAGATATGTCTATATTGGCCCATGTTTAAGTTTCATAATACCGACCTTCAAAAGACGTATCGATGCTGAAACCCATTTTTCCAAAGTGGTAAATTTGTTTACAGCATCAACACGCATTTTGCAGGATCAGTATTATGAATGTTAAACATTTTACTACTACCGTGCAATTAAAAGAGATTAGAATATTCTATTATTCGAAAATAAATTTATTTCTACCTATATAAAAATTAATTGGCTATTTCATGTACTCTGTAATCTATTTTTTTAATTTTATTTTATTGACGTATAAGGGGGCGAGGCGCCAGGTCACCAGTTTGAGTACAAGAACTCAAACCTTATATAATACATCAGGGGATAGTTGAAAGGGCTACGCAACGTTTCTTCCCATGGGGGATTTGAATTTTGCGAGTTACACTATTAGTGTACTAAAAGTGTACAATGATTTTGCATCAATACCCACAGGGGCAAGGGGGGGGAGGGATTTTTGTTGGTATGTAAGGCTGTAGAGAGAAGTGTATACATCAGTCATAATATAATGACTGAAATATAATCTATTACCTTATGATTGATTGTCAACAAATTGGGCTTTGTGCACAAATTACGTAACGCAGAAAAACGGGATTTTGGACCCCCTCCCCCCCCCTATGTAACAATAAGTAACGCGAGACCAGACTCCCCCCATTAATTACGTAACGCTCACGGACACCCCCCACCCTATTTCTCAGTTGTTATAAAATCATCACAAAAACTGTTATTTTTGTTGTTTTTATGTTTAATTCTAATATACTTGAAATTAGTAAAGATTGCAAACATCATCCAATTATTTTCATTTAAGTAACTTAAAGCTAATATAAAGATTACGAAAAACATTGCACTCATTGTACTGTATTCAAACTGTTACAAATATTAGTTCAACAAGTTTATTCAAATGTCTTTAAATTATTTAAAGAATCACAAAAAAAGTTTAATTCGTATCACTCAAATCAACAGTATTTTATGCCATGCACAATTGCAATTGCAATTTTGCTATTGCAATTATTGTAATTGTTATAAAAAATTATTATTAATTTTATTTTTTACATAGGTACTATTCAGAGTTTTCCTTTTGATTCGGGCAGTGCATGAATAAGCGCGCGCTATGTGCGACTAAATCATGACGGCAGAAACATAGAACAACAGACACAGTGACAAGTTAATTTGATGTAGGCTGAACGCAATGAGTAGAATCAACATTTCTAGTGTATTTAATCAAACCACACATTGTTTTAGTTAAATGCAACCATATATTTTAAACAACAATTTTTTTGTTCGAATCCAAAATTGTTAGTAAATTAACATTTCTAACAGAAATCTTTATTGAGTCAACAAAATTATTTTGTAGAATCAACAATCAACAAAACATTCAACTTAATTTCTTATTATTTCAATGGTTCTAATATATAAAAAAAACATTTGTTTTTCAATCCAACCGCTTTGGTCGAATCAATGCAAAGGTGCATTGATTCCAAAAAGCTAATTTTTTTATTCAACAATAAATGCTTTTTGTTTTCAATAGAAGGCTCTTTTGCAGCGTTTTAAGAAACAAAACAAAGTTGTTGTTGGTTAAAAAATTAAATCGATATTGTTTGAATAAATAAATATTATGGGTAAGTCATGAGTCAACAACGAAATTTGTTGAATCTATACAGAACAATATATTTCTCAACGTGTAGATGTACAATTTATGGAAAATTGCGCCAATTGGTGATGCAAATCATCATAAGATACCTTTCGTTTAGTAGATCACATTTAAATAGTACACTGAAAATTAATTTTTGTTCATATTACGATCGAAGGTAGGACTAACAAATCTATTCGTTGTTTTCTGCAACGAACCTGATTTTTACTTTCTACGAAGCTTCCTTCGTATAAAAAGCCACACACGCAGCTGTCAAAAGCACAAAGCATTTTTTGACACAATAAGAACATTCGTTCATTCTACAAAAAAAAAACAAAGAGCTACGAGTAATCTGTTACTATTAAAAAAAACTTTACCAGCTCAAAATATAATTAAAAAAAAGGGCAACCACGAGGAGTTGTTCTGCACTGAACCAAGGAATAATATTAAAATTAATAAAAACATCACATAGCTTCCCACAGACAATATATGTGACAACTATATGTGTTTTCAGATAAATTTTACATGATTTCTCGGTTCAGTGTGCTCTTCACTGCAATATGAATGTTTCATATAATTTACGAGACATTTGTTCTATGCGCATAATCCATGTTTACGAAACGAGGAAAAGCTAATTAACGAAAATAAATTTTAAGTGTATATCTCCATTTATCGAAGCTTTAGAATTTGGTCGGAAATCAAAATATAGACTTAATCCATTTATCTTAAAACTTCAGATGCACCACTTACCAAAAACTTTGTTTCAATTTTGGCCATTCCCATAAGAAACACATGCGATTGGCCATGAAAGGAACCAAAATTTAAAACTATGGCGAAAATTGGTGCAGTGTATCAGTTATGGCAAACGTCATTAATAATACAAAAACAAAGTTTTGGCTCATTTCCAAATTTTTTCTTCAAAATATAGATTAAAACCTTTTATTTGACGTATTGAAAATGGGGTTTTCCCAGAATTTTTAAACATAGTTCTCAACTAGTAGATATAAATTAACCATTTTCTACTTGATGTAGAAGGAGATGTTCGCTCATCACCATAAGTCACCAAGAGTGGACAGTAATGTTTGCTAGAATGAAAGATATTAAGAGAAAGTGTTGAATGTCCCGTCAGTGTACGGTAGGTAGGAAATAGAATAGAAGTATTGAAAATTGAGCGAAAGTGCATTGGTAAAGTAGTACTCGAACCAAGGACGTTGCTTTTGCCTAACATACCTCTGCGGGGTAGGTCAAGGCACGAATGAATCCGCCTCCTCAACAGGCTTTTCTACTTACTACTTGCTACTTTGCTTGGCACACAGGAAATTTAATTGATGGCAAAATGGTTATTCACTTTTGATTTTTTTTTCAAATTGGTTATTTTGTTACGTTACGATTTTAAAACCCCCCTCCCTCATATGTCACAATAAGTAACGGTTGTTCAACCCCCCCCCCCCCCCTTCATGCGTTACGTAATTTGTGCACACAGCCTTGCGTCTGTTGACTAGTTCACTCCGAATGTTTCGTTAGAATCAGACAGAATTTTTCATTAAGTTTTGGGGGCTTTGTCTTGATTTTTATTTGAAATTCTTCAGCAGGACTTCCTCTTGATGACGTAGTATATCGTCAATTGCTGATGCGCACTGTAAGAGCTCCGTTTTTCTTCAAAACTAAGAATGAAGAAAGCAAAATCACCTCTTGGTAGAAAGCTTTGATACAAGCATGGCATCTTGGGTTACCATTTCCATTTTCATCTCATCTTTTAGCAATTCACGCAACTTGAAAACGAAATATCGGCGCGTAATCATCGGATTTCTAACTTTTTATTTAAATTTAATGTTATTTATTTTTGGAAGTTGAAAGTAACTTAATAACAAAAGGAATAAATTGATTCATACATCAAACTCTTATAATTCCGAACATTATGAATAATGGATCATGAGATGAATAATGGAACAGGTTCCCCTATGTGATAATACTTTCCAAAAGTGCGCTAGGTTGTGATAATAAACTATGCAGATTTTTCAACTATGATGATATATGATCAAGTGCAACATTCCAACTATTCGCAAATCCTGTACTTGACCATCGATCACTATTTCAGTAATAATGTTTGTCGATAGGAAATACTAGCGGATTTCCAGACGCATTTTTGGGCTGCATTATCACTGATCTGGCAACACTAATATGGTTTTTTTTAAAATGGTAAAGAACCAGACAGCCCTGGGACCTGGTAGTTGAAGTTAAACTACCTCAAGGTTTTGCCAGAGCCCAGGAAGGGGGACAATAAATTGTATCCATTTTTATAAAACTTACTACATTTCGCTCTACAGCTTCTGTGGCAAGATAATGTTCATTTTAAAACAATAGTTTACCCCTAAACGTGCTTAAAACGGAAACAGAAATCGGTAGGTCTGACAGCAAATCACTTTCGGTAGCCATTTTTCTATTTCACGGCCCTTGAGTTTTTTTTTACATCGATGTAACACACGGATTTCATAAGAGCACTTAAATAGAATATAAGGTCGTATGAATTTTGTTCAGATCGTGTCAAATTCATGATAATCATGATGAAAATATGAAAAAAAAAAAATAAAAAATCGCTTCATAAGTTAGATCTCATGAAAATTACCAGCGTTTTTTGCCTGAGTGTGTATATGCTATAGAAATCAGGATTGAGAACATTTACTCTTCAATCTTATGACGAGCACTGCATGCTTATGAATATTCAAATGTTGAAACAACATCGTAAATATAAATGGTATCATTTTTTGACGACAATGTTTCGCAGCGCATTGATTCGACTCATTACAATTATTTATTGTATATTGTATTATTATTTCTCGTGCATATATGACAAACTTTATAGATATAAATATAGTATTTATACTTACTCATCAATATTATCGACGACGGACGTCTGACTGGGAAATTTCGACAGCCCCCTGGTTGGAGTGGGTGGTTTTTGACCAGCGCATTTGTCAAACTCTGTCTGTATCTGCTGTTTTAATGTGGGTTTTTCATGTTCAAAAAACATCGCTAAAGTATTTCCCATAAAGAGATACATTGTTCCTATTAGGGCAATTCCAGCAGCTCTGACGCCAGGGTTAATACTCTGAACAGCTTTCCTCGAATCTTCCAGCAGCAATTTGGGATTGACCTGGAATCCAAACTCTTTAATTGCATTGTTCACCCAGGTCAGTGCTTCTTGTTGCACTTTGGGAGACTTTTGCTCAAAAGCGAATTCCATGACCTTAGATACGGCATATTCTAATTTGACCGCTTCAGCTATGGCCGTCAATGCTTGACCGGCTGATCCGCTATTTTTGCCATCTCCTAACTTTTCAGTTATGTCGTTTATGATGTAATCAGCAGTGGTAATTGAGACACCTAGTTTTTCGATAGTTGCCCTTACACTTTCTAGTTTCACTTTCAGAACTTGAAAGTTAGTGTCCTTTAGACCGGGTTTTTTTGCTAGAAAACGAATAATAACCTGGGAATAGTCACATTTTGGATCCAATTCAGAGATAACATTTGCCAATGACTCCATAGCAGCAAGACGCGTTTTCCAGTTCGAGTCGGATAATCCTTGCACGACCTCTGTGGGCAGTATTTCACCTGCTTTTTCATCTACTTCATCAGGCGACATATCACGCTCCGTAGGAACGACCTTCGGTATGCTAGCTGATTTCGATAAACCGGATCCACCAGACGCTCCAGTACCAGCTGATTTTTTCACAGGAACCGCTTTTTTTACCCCAGCGGTTGCTGGTCTTGTCACTGATTTAGGTTCCGTGGAGCCGCCTTTTTTTACCGTACCGGTTACAATAGAATTCGATTTTGGTGGTGCAGTAGCGGGACGTTCCTTCTTGGGCCCAGGAATTTTAACAGTTATTACCGCTTTCTCACAGCATTCTTTTATTTTAGCAAACTTTAGCGCATCTACCTCCGAGAGATGAGGAGCGATAGCTTTTTCTCCGATTAGCTTCATAGCGGTTCCAATGGCTTCAGCCGCAGCATCACGAACAGTAGGATCCGGTTCGTTCAATGTTTTCAGCAGGCCAGTAATGATTGCTTTCAAAAGCTTCTTATTGAGTATTGTTGGCAATGTCTTTGTAAATGCTCGCGCTGAAAAAAAAGGATCGATTTAGGTGTATACGTCGACATGTCAACAAAAAATTACCAAGAAATGATGCTGTCTCCATCTTGACATTGGGATTCTTATTCCCTAATGCTTCAAGAATATCTTCCTGTATTGCTTCTAGCGTTGTGGAAGGATATATTGCGTCGATTGCATCTTTAAGTGCCGTAACTACATTTGCTTTCTTCTCTTTGAATTTTTCTAAAATTGCTGGTACACATGCCTTTAAGAGAATAAAATACAGCATAAATCAAGAGCAGAATGATGAGAAATATTGTTTCGTCTATTACCCCAGCATATGGATTGAATTTCTTTGCTAACCCCTTTGCAAGCATTGCAAGACATTTGCCGCCAAGTGCGACAAGAACCACATTAGTATCCTTCGTAATGACTTTTTTAAGGGCGCGAACCACATCGCCGTAATCTCCAGGCAAAAGTTTTGGATTCTGCAATAATGTTTCCAATGCTTCCAGCGATTCTTTTCTCTCTTGCCACTTTTTGGCTTCTAATTTATCATAGAATTCCTTGGGTAGCTTGGAAAGAATGTCAACTGGATCTATTAAATCCATAGGATCTATCTGTTCAATCTCATCGGCTTCGATATAGTCTCTATCGTCATTCACATCAGCGTTGCTGTTAGCTGCGACTGCGGCCAACATTTGCTTTTCCTGTTGCGATCGTAGGTACCGCGTCGGGATTGCTTTATCACTGCTTACTTTTTCGAATTCTGCTTCCAATTCCGCCAATAAGACAGCCGGAAGAGAAGCAATTTGCGACTTAAAGGCGGCACCAATCCATCGATAAATTTCGATTGTTAGAGATTTAGATTCATCCCGCACCGCCTTGTCACGGTCACTAAGTAATGTGGGGAGTTTTTTGACGATGGGTTTAATGCCTATCACTTTGTTACCGAATTCACGCAGAGCCTGAGTTATTGAGACCACGCAAGCAGCTACAATTTTAGGATTCTTCTGTTCAGTTCCCTTCAATAACTCCTCGACTACTATCTCATGTTTCTCAATCTCAATGTACATTAATGTGATCTGCGCAGCCAAATCCTTTGTTTTGGCTTTTGGAGCTCCTATACATTTCGAAATGATACCACTCATGACTTCCCCGACAGTTTTACCGGCATTACCACTATTTTCGACAAACACCAGCGTCGCTTCCAGACCCTTCTCTTGAGCAACGGCATTGCTGTCGATGACAAACTTTTTAACCAATCCAAGATATTTGTTCCATTCCGTAGATTTTTCATCATCTATCGTGCGGAAAAGTTTAGCTGCTTCTTCGTAACCGTCTACTCGTGCCTTCCATAGTTTGTGCACGCAGCGCTCATCGATTGGTAGTTTCTTAAATTCAGTATCCTCCTCCATTACGCTCGTTCAACGGACAACTCTAACAATGAGCAAACTCAAACTGCAAAAAAGAAAGAGAGACAAAATAAAAAATCACTGATTTCGGCTCGAGGCTCCAAGGCGTACACGGTAAGCTTCCTTTACCCATTAATGGGTACGATTTATTATTATGTTATTCTTTCTGTGGAAATTTTTACCCATTTTACCGTAAAACGGCGTCTACCCATTTAAATGGGTAGACGCCGTTTTTCAATAAGATGCGTAAAAAATGCACAGGAGGAATAACAATAACAATAAATCGTATCCATTAATGGGTAAAGGAAGCTTACCGTGTAGAGAAAGGTGTTTGATCTATAGTCACTAGATTCATAGTCTGGCGGATACAACAACGTGAGCCAATTTGAACTGTCAGCTGGCGGAGCCAATCGAGCATATCTCGAGAAATTCATGTTAAGCGCCTAAAAGCCATTTGTAAACAACGTTGATTTCTCACAAATCACGAGAATCCCACTATATCCTGCTACTCCATATGGTAGAACTAACATTCTTCTACCAAATGCTGCTTTCATTTCACGAGAGTGATTTAAGATTCAAGAGAAATCGATATTTAAAGTCATTGTTTACAAATGGCTTTTAGGCCCTTAACACGAATTACTCGAGATATGCTCGATTGGCTCCGCCAACTGACAGTTCAAATTGGCTCCCGACGTTGTATCCGCCAGACTATGAATCTAGTGACTATAGTTTGATCGTACACTCCCGCTTCACTTTACTCAATTTTGGAGTACAATTGTATGCTATCTCTTTTTCTCTCACGGAAATGTTACTCAATTTTCGTAAAAAGTGGAACTCAATTTTTGAGTAGATCCACTTTTTACGAAAATTGAGTAACATTTCTATGTGAGAAAACGAGATAACATACAATTGTACTCAAAAATTGAGTAAAGTGAAGCGGGAGTGTATTAGTAACGAAAAATATGTAAACAACCCATGATTTAAGAGCGTGACGTAAAACTACACTCAAAAAAATCGACATGTTGTTTACACGTGAAATTTCACGTAACTTTCACCTGAACACGTATCAAATCTTCTTCAGTGAAATCAGGTGATCATTACATGCTAGTGAAATGTACGTAAATAATCACGGAACATTTATGTGATTTTCACGTAGAATGTGGATTTCCGTGAAAATCACGTACACACTAAAAAAAACATGAATATTACTGGAACCATAATTTCAAAATATGACACAAATCAGAGTGACACAATAGTTTATTTCTGTAATTTTATGTTCCACTTAATGTACTCAAACACATCATTTAAAACAGTAATATTATATGCATTAGCTAACCCAATATCGCATGTTATAAAAAAATATGGCTTTTTCCAATAAAAATACAATCGATCTTGTAATTTTAAATTCATTGAAAATTACAAGATCATTCGTGTTAACTAAGCTGAGCATACCCATTCCACCACGTGGATGCGCAGTAGTTTAAACTGACTGTCTTCGGCAAGCGTCCATTTTTTCTCGAGAGGTTGGTAAATTGCGGTAACTATTCATAAAAATAATGATTACCGGCAAAATATGTGGCATTAAATGCAAACACAATAAATGTTTGATGCAGCATATACGAGTGCATAAAAATTTGCCAGTTTTCGAGTATCCAGAAATAAAATGTAGCGTGATTTTCAAATAGTTAACGGCGTTGAGAAAACACTTTACCCAGCGCCATATTGAAAAATTCTGTTCCCGTGTGCTGTATTTTAAAGGAAGGAACCCAACTTCTCTGTCAAGTTTAAACTACTGCGCATCCACGTGGTGGAATGGGTATGCTCAGCTTAGTTTACACGAATGATCTTGTAATTTTAAATGAAAAGCACTGGAAAAAATGAAACCGATTGTATTTTTATTGGAAACAGACATATTTTTTTTTATAACATGCAATATTGGGTTAGCTAATGCATATAATTTAACGGTTTTGAATGATGTGTTTGAGTACATTAAGTGCAGCATAAAATTACAGAAATAACTATTGTGTCACTCTGATTTGTGTCATATTTTGATATTATGGTTCCAGTAATATTCATGTTTTTTTTAGTGTGTAGTATATATCTCGAGTAATTCATGTTAAGGGCCTAAGAGCCACTTGTAAACAATGACTTTCAATGTCGATTTCTCTTGAATCTTAAATCACTCTCGTGAAATGAAAGTAGCATCTGGTAGAAAAATGTTAGTTCTACCAAATAAAGTAGCTGGATATGGTAGGATTCTCGTGATTCGTGAGGGATCAACGTTTAAGGTCATTGTTTACAAATGGCTTTTAGGCCCTAATTATGAATTACTCGAGATATCAACACTTGTAAGGCTTTGAGCACAAATTACGTAACGCATGAAGGGGGGGGGGGAGGGGGGGGATGAGCAACCGTTACTTATTGTGACATATGGGGATTTAAAATCGTTACGTAACAAAATAACCAATTTGAAAAAAAAAATTAAAAGTGAATAACCAACACAAGTAGCACACTACGATCATTATTAGTTGTAGAGACTTGATTATGACTTAGCTTGATTATGACATATTTATGTTATCTCAACCGAATGGCAACAAGTGTGCTACTTAGGAATTTGCATCAACTAAATTTCCTGTGTGCCAAGCAAAGAAGCAAGTAGCAAGTAGAAAAGCTTGTTGAGGTGGCGGATTCATCCGTGCCTTTACCTACCCCGCAGTGGGGTGTTAGGCAATAGTATCGTCCTTGGTTCGAGTGCTACTTTACCCATGCCCTTTCGCTTAATTTTCATTACATCTATTCTATTTCCAACCTACCGTACACTGATGGGACTTTCAACACTTTCTCTTCATATCTTTCATTCTAGAAAACATTACTGTTCACTCTTGGTGCCTCATGGTGATGAGCGAACATCTACTTCTACATCAAGTAGAAAAGAATTAATTTATATAGGAAAGGCTTGTGCGATGGAACAAGAACCATGTTTTGCTCGTAACATGTATAATTTTTATTTTTTCGCGGATCCAAAGACATCTTTCGAAAGAAGAAGAACTAAAAGACTCCAACTTTGCTCAAAAACTGATTATTTAGTCATATAAAAATATGGCCTAGTTTCTAAATCCATCGAAAATTGCAACTTAAAAAAATGGCTTGTAAGATGGAACACGATTCGTTTTATACTCGTAACATGTATAATTTTTATTTTTTCGAGGATCTTTCGAAAGAGGAACTAGAAGGCTCCAAGTTCGCCCACGGAACTGATTATTTATAGTCATCAAAAAAAATTATGGCCTATTTTCGAAAAATGTGTTCCATCTTACAAGCCTAACAGGGTCGTACTGCCAATTTACACACATACATCATATGGTATATATGCTCAACGATGATCATTTATAAATACGATCTTACTACTACACCCAAGCAAATAACAACAATGGTTTGTGTTTGGAAATATCATTCAAGAGAGTTCTCACACACATCCACACATTTATTTCAAGAAGTTCATAACATCACTGTGAGCTGAATTTTTTTCTTTCCTTCTCCGCACCAATTTGCTACTTAACACCTCTGCTGAAAGAAGTGATTCTTTCTCATTTTCTCTCAATATGCTTTTCGCACATTGGGTTTCTTTTCAGAGCATGCACGTATTTGTGTGAAGCAATTTATGCTGCTTTCAATATTCTTTACTTCCCCTACCGCTGCCAACAATCAAGTCTCAGCATCTAACAAAATGGCGTTTGAAAAATGTAATTGAAAAAGATTTGATTTTAAATACACTCCAAGCCATCTTCACAAGAACTCAACCAACAAAACTACAATACACAATAGTATATTTTCATGTTCACTCAGATTCTCAAAAACGCTGGATACCACCTTCGGCAGCACAAATTATTGTTTGTGAAACGCTATTCACAAACATTGTTTTCCGTGCTTTGAAAACGAGTCACTTCAACTTATTCGTGTTAAAAATTCTTCGGACTTTCACTTTATTAGATCACTTTTCACTTGCATAGCTCCTTCGAACTTAAAACTTGCAAGAGCACAAAACCGAGAGCTGTAGAAGGGCTCTCAAAACTGTCCCTTAGCTTTATTTCACATCATAGAGCCCCAAACTTACAAATATGGATATGATCATGTTTAACATATGTTTTTAGCTCATCAACATAACCTTGGATTGAGGCTGCCCAGTGTTTGGCTGCGATCCTTCAGACCTGCAATATAAAGAATTATTCTTAAACCGTACATATGTATAACACCTTATCATGCAGCCTCTCAAGCGATGCATGGGGGGATTTTTTACGAACTTTTGAAAATTGGGGCAGGAAAAATGTCAATCCATAGTCAATCACTTTTGGAAAACTGAAATGGATTATGGATGGCAGGAGCTAACAAAAGAAAATTTGAAATTATTTTTAAAACCCATTTATAGGTAAAAAAAGTAAACATTAGTTTTTTGATGATATCATTGCGTGACTTCTTTCGAATCATTTTGCTAGCCGTACACGGAACATGTCGTCCAAGAAGACGCTGTTGCAAATGACTCGGAAGGAGTCACGTTTGAGAATTTTAAGTCCTTTCGTCTGTTTTTTCTTCAATTGTCTTTTTGTTATTTTGTTAGTCAGTGCTACGTTCGCAAGTTTAATATGGCGTTTCGTAATTTCTACAGTCTTTTTAATCCAAGAAGTGTGTCATTTATGTATTATGAGAGTCTTCCGAAGCAGTTTTTTCGAACTGAAATTGAGAAGTTATTTCATTGTTACACAAAGGACACATATTTAATGGCGAAAATCTATGTGGAATTTTGCATAACATTTATGTGTTCACACATAAACAGAACCCATGGAGAATCACAAATTAAGTTTATGTGCCAAATGAAAAAAATGTGTGAACATACATAGAGTTTATGTGTACACATAGAATGTATGTGGATCTACACATAGATATCATTTGTGGGTCAAATTGCAAAAATTTATGTGTTAGACATATACAATTTACCATTGCTTTTTTATCAGTGTAGTTGTGCGTTTGAATGATATAGCTTACTCCAGTTTGAAGCATTTCACCAGCCGTGCAAGGATCATGTCGTCCATAGAGACAGGGCTGGTAGCGGATTTATGGATATATAATAGTGACTTTAGTGACTAAAATAATAAAAATAGTGACCAAATAGTGACTAAAACGAGATTTACAAATATAAGTATTTAAAAAAAAATGTGTTGCATAAGTACAGTAGAAATGAACATCCAAGAGTAAATGGTGCCCCACTTACTAACACCATATTGCAAATTAGTGTAAATAACGATTTTGAATATCGGCTCCCCAAAGTGTTACACACATTTGAGCCTCATAAATTAACGAAATAAGAAAAAAAAACGATCTTTTTCATGACGAATGGAATTAGTTAAACCATAGACTAACAACTCTAAAACCAGTAGGTCTCGAACAAATACGATATTTTTCTTGGCTCAGTCAGTACTAGCACATCGGTCCTAAGCTCGGTCCCAAGCTCAATGATTCGCCCCTAACAACGTAGCTCACACCAACACATCCCCAAATGTTGTGTCCAAATAACATAGCGAATCAAAACAACAACCAAGATACTAGTACCATATACTAACTCTAAGACCAGTAGGTCCCATATAAAAACGATTTTTTTTTTGGCTCAGTCAGTACTAGCACTCACATGAACACACTCTCAAATATTCTGTCAAAATAACACAGCAAATCAAAATAAAGGCGTAAATATGTACAGCAAGGTGCTGACTTCAAGGTGCATTTCGGACCAAGGTGTTCTACAACAGTGAACCAATTTCAAATCGCTAGTTGCATATTGATTGTTGCTAGTACCGGAAGGTACCGAAAAGCGCAAGAATTATTGCAAGGTGCAGACTACAAGGTATACTTCGGACCTAGGGGTTCTACAACAGTGAACCAATTTCAAATCGCTAGTTGCACATTGATTGTTGGATACTTCTGACATTCTGCGTAGCCATGCTTACTTCTGACATATCTCAATTCTTTTTCTGAGCCGTTGCCATGTGATACAGTTAGAGTTGTTTTCACTACCCCATTCACCTTAGTACACAACTAGTTCAAATATTCCTCAATTCTGTACTCGGTACTCGAAGTCACCACTTCGCATTTCAACTAATTCCATTCGTCAAGAAGAACATCATTTTTGTTATTATTTCGTTAACTTATGAGGCTCAAACGTGTGTAACACTTTGGGGAGCCGATATTCAAAATCGTTATTTACACTTATTTGCTATATGGTGTTAGTAAGTGGGGTACCATTTACTCGTGGATGGCTCGAGGTTAATGCGTCACATTATCATTTGGAAGGGACTAGGCAGGTAACTTATTTAAGTTATTAAATGTTGATCATGGCTTAATTTGCCATCAAGTTCCCTGTATCTATAGCCCCTTTCAGGAGCTAGGTGCAGATGGTCGACCAAAAGCTAGCTGGGCAGGTACAAGAGACACGGAAGTTTGCAACTTTCCAGAAAACTAGAAGGGACAGCCCAATGTGGTTGTACGCAAAGTTGACGTAGGACAACGAAGCAATGTGCAATCTAGATCGCTTGATTGTTTAAAGAGTGGCCGAAATTGGTTTCCTTCCAAATCGAATTCCCATACACTAAACGTTCGCACTACAATCTTTATTATTTGATATAGCCTGTCTTGGTAGATAAATGCATTCATCTTGCTTTCACTGGAAATAATATGTATGACATATGATATCAAGATAATCTATATAAAGTAATATACCTTGCAGTGCGAATGAGTTTTGTTCATTTGGGAAACTTTTACTCAAGAAGTTGGTTTCATTCAACTCCAATTGCATACGGTTTCTATTAGGTCTATGTGTGTACAACATTGCTAAAAGTGCAAATGTCAAAAACATAATGGCTTCGGCACTGGAAAGATGTTTTTCACAATCGATTATCCCGAAACCCAGCCTCCAGCTTTCCTAAACACATGTCAACTTTCTTTTTCAGTTGTTTTGTTGGGCCATTTTGGGTTCTAATCTAATCTAATCTCATACTAACGCAGCCAATTCTTGAAAGCATCCTGGAAAATGATGTTTTCTTGAATACATCATTTTTCTTGTCATCGGCCAGGCCAACTGCGTAGTATGTGCCGCAGAGAGGATTCCAAGAAATAGAGTGATTCCAGAAAGATCTAAAATCGCTTTACTACTCTGAATCAAGGGAAGGAAGAAAGCGTGGACCTCCCGTACCAAACGCTTCCATGTTGAGTTATACAGTGTGATAATTTGTACCTTATCGTTGGGAGCATAGATGCTAGAAAGATTAGTTTATGCTCCTTTTGCCTGTGGGTGAACTTTTGGCATTTGAACCAAAAGCGTGGCAATAATTGCCAAGGTTATAGCGCCTTATCTCGCTCCATGGGAGGTATGTGGACTAAAACTTACGATGATGGATAAATGCGAAGCTGAAAATAGCATAAAAAATATTGTGAAGGGATGTTATAATATAAAATGAGAATAACATGTGTACTATCTGCATGTCTTCTGATTCCATGGATACATTTTTCGTGGTATGGTAAGACTTCAGCATGCTATCTTACCGCGCTGCCTACATTGCGTTGGTGGGACTGCCTCCTAAGGTATAGCTGCCGAGGTACAGCGTTTCTTACTCAGCCGCTGGTGAACAGACCTCCTTGGTGGACAGACGCTCGGCACGCACCTCCTCAATCTAGCTGAAGTCAGAAGGACAACAGTGCCCAGGCTGCACTACCAGCTAAGTACGCAACCCTTAGCTGGCGGTCTTTGTCATCTGCTGACCCGTGGAAGCATGAGGTAGGAACTTGTGAGGACCAGAGCTATGTTGCGGGGACGCACGCTCCATCACAGTTGTCGACTCACCATTTTGCAGCCCGTTTTGTTGGGCCATTTTGGGTTCGAGGGAAAAGCTACTAACACCCCCTCATTTCGTCATGAAGCTGGTTTACTTGACCATGGCTTCGGTTCGCTCGGAAACCTCGTGTTTAGCTAACTCTCCTCCCAGCAGCTTGATCGAGGGGCAGAGACGTCGGGGCCATCCACCAAGTAATTTAATTGGAGGAAACGACAGTATCGGGTTAAAATGCTTCAGCACCCGGTAGATGAAGTACACGGAAGAAACAAAGTACCTAGAATTGAGTATTTTTAAACTTAAAATTGAGTGCTGTTGTTGAACTGGAGAGATGGGAAAATTTGATTCTGCACATTAGGTAAACATTACTTAATGGGTGAGATCTTCATTGACAACTCATTTTTGAGTAAAAATGGAAGTCATTTGCAAATTTTTATTATTTGAAGTATATTAGATTTAAAAATCGACGGTATTACAAACGCTAGCCGTTGTTGTTCAAAATCGTGGAAATTAAGAAACAAACAAAATCCATAAAATTATCAAGTAAATTTATGTTTTAATTCTATCATCACGAGAAAGGCACTTTATTTTAAAAGTTGTATAACATTTGCTAACTAACCGTGCGGAAAACTGCTCTTTTTTGGTTTATTTTTTGTTTTTACGAGTTTTATTGCATTAGGTTAAATTTACCCACCATAAACTTTGGATACAGTTACTCAAATTTGAGTACTATGGCATATATTCAAATTAGGCTTCCCGCACCGAACTCCAGAGTGAAACGAACTTAATTTGGGTACTTTGTTTCTTCCTTGTACGTTTTCTTCTTCCGAGCCTTGCTGCTGGAACTGTTTGGCTTCCGAGATGGTGAAGCAAGAATGCACCATAAGAGCATATTCTGTTGATATGATCGACCACCTGGAAATCATTATCCTTATTGCGTTGTAGACAAGGGGCAATACAGCTTTCTCGTTAGTATCTTTTTCCTTCAAAATTACTCAGGATTCATCAAATTTGCACAATTTGCAAATGATTTTCTTCTCCCCCAATATATACACTCCCGCTTCCCTTTTACTCAATTTTTGAGTACAATTGTATGCTATCTCTTTTTCTCTCACGGAAATGTTACTCAATTTTCGTTAAAAAGTGGATCAAATCAATTTTTGAGTAAATCCACTTTTTAACGAAAATTGAGTAACATTTCCGTGAGAGAAAAAGAGATAGCATACAATTGTACTCAAAAATTGAGTAACGTCACGCAAAGAAATCACTTTGATTTGAAACAACAAAATATTTTGATGGTATTCAATGCAAGCTTTCTGTTTGTTTCAATTCATAAAAAAGTTACAAATCCATTTCATTCAAATCAAACCAATATATTTTTTTAAAGTAATTACTGCTGTGCTATTAATTTAAAAAATATTTGATTTATAACAACCACATTTATCGTTTAACGCAAATGTTTAATTTATCGTTTAAACAAAATATTTTTTCACGCTAAGAAATCACTCTGCTTTGAATCAACAAAATGATTTGTTGCTTTTCAATACAAGGTTTCTATTTGTTTCAATTCATAAAAAAGTTCTAATTCAATTCAAATGTCATTCAAATTTTATTTTTAACTCAAACGGTTGATTTATTGTTTTTATAAATTATTTTTACATATTGTCAGCCTGCTGAGCGTCCATATTGTTATTGTACAAAAGTTTTACAATGCTATCAAGTACCTGCATCTGCCTTTACCTCTGGTAGTTTTTCTAATGTTAGTTTAAGCATAATATATTATCATTTATTGATAGATATCAAGATTCTCAACAAGTTATTGTAGTTGCAGATAACTGTAATTGATCATAAAGAGCAGATCATGAGAAAAATCGGACTGCGGTCTGCCGCGAGCATAATCCTTATATCATGGCCGTAGAGAACCACATGTTTATTCAGCGTCTTGTCTAGTAAACTTCGTGCTGCGGCGTTTATTTACTTGACCTATAGTCAATCTATAGCGGGCACGGTTTCCTGCCAAAATGTGAGAATGCATAAATAATTTGAACAAATAAACACTACTTTCGTGAAGTCGAGTTATTAGTACGAGACACTGAAGAAGTCTGCACATTTTAGACGAAATACGCGTATCTGTCAAGATAAGCAGAGGTAGTTGGAATTAAATGGAAAATACTAATTTTTTTTTCTAATTTCTATTCACTACTTTTAGTTCAATAAATCATGAAGCATAACTTCAATTCAATGGTTTTGTTGTATTAATTCATCAATGTTTATTAATTCAACAAATGCGCTTAGTTGGTTAATGAAAATATTTTGTTTCAAACAACAAAACCCTCAGTTTAATTCTATAAAGCATGAAGTTTTATTTCAATTGAATGGTTTTGTTGTATTAGTTCATCAATGTTTATTATTTCAACAAATGCGTTTAGATGGTTTAAGAAAACATTGTGTTTGGAGCAATAAAACGAATAAAACACGATGTTTAATTCCATAAAGCATGAAGTTTTATTTCAACTCAAAGGTTTTGTTGAATTAGTTCGTCAGTTTTATTGGTCCATATTCAAACCAAAATGGCCCGGTCAGTCGTTAAGGCACTTATTACTCAAACGTTCGCTTTCAGGAATGTGTAGGAAGATAAGGATAAGCTTCGCCTGTCTGTCAGCGTGTTCTGAAAGAGTGCATTGCGTAGGAGAAAGAATCGGCATTTATTGAATGTGACAGTCGTCCACGTGAACAGAATAAAGGCCTCACCAAACTGCAGCGTTTTTTTTGCCACCACCGCAGCGAAATCGCGGCGAAAAAATCGCCATGGTGAGATTACATGGCGGCTTACGGAAGCGAACAAACCGACACCATGCGATTTTTAATCACGTCGGTTAGTGCACTTCTATAAGCCGCCATGTAATCTCACCGTAGCGATTTTTTCGCCGCGACTTCGCTGCGGCGGCGGCAAAAAAACGCTGCAGTTTGGTGAGGCCATAAACGTTTGAAGGCTACCATTCTGGAAGGTGCCATATATCTGCTGGAACACCAAGTTAATGATTACATTGTAGACGAAATACGCGTATCTGTCGAAGATAAGCAAAGGTAGTTGGAATTAAATGGAGATTACTAATTTTTCTTCTAATTTATAGTTACAAGTATTCCACTAAACAGCTCAAAACCCTCTAGGATTCAATGATTACATTTTTTTTTTTACGAATTCATTTATTTGTACAGGCTCAATCGAATCAACTTTACAGAGCCAAGTTTTCATGATTATATACATCAGTTATCTTAGAACTAAGGTTAAGGGGATAGAACCGATTACTCGCGGTCGTCTCGAGGTTAAAAGGAATAACAATTTTAAGGATGGGAAAATTGGGGTGGAAATTTTGAACAAAGCATAAGGAACAATGGTTTTCTTGTATCTAGAACTTCAAATTACAATTTTTTTAATTGAACGTTTTTAATTTAAAAAAAAACCGCTCACTCTCTCACACACACAACCACACTCTTATACACAACCGCAATCACACACTGGCACACACATTTCTCACAAATTTAACCTAAACAGGTAAGTTGATCAAACTACAATCTAAGGCTAATGTTAGTCAAAAACACATGAATGAGTTTCATGTACTCCAGATCGCGAGCAGCCAAAATATTACGAATCGGTACATTGGGTTGTCTACCTCGAGCCCTAAGGGAATCATAAAGCACAGATCTGACTCCACGATGCTCAGTACAAAACCAAATAACATGATCTGCGTCCTGGTAACCTTGTCCGCATTCACAGAGATTGCTGTCTCCCAGCCCAACACGGAACAAATGAGCGTTTAAAGAATAATGATTAGACATGAGACGAGAAATCACACGAATAAAGTCTCGACCCACATCCAATCCCCTGAACCAACATTTCTTAGACACCTTAGGAGTGATAGAATGGAGCCATCGCCCCAAATCTCCTTTACTCCATTTATACTGCCAGCTATCGAGTGATATCTGACGAAAAATATAGAAAAATTCGTTGAAGGCGATTTGTCGGTCATAAATATCGCCTTCCATAGCGCCCACCCTTAAAAGCGAGTCCACTTTCTCATTGTCAGGAATCGAACAATGAGAAGGGACCCACACAAAGGTGATATTAAAAGAACGTGAAGATAAAGCTCTTAGAAGACCTCGTATTTTCATAAGAAAATAGGAGGTGTGCTTTACCGGCTTCAAGGAACGAATAGCCTCTATAGAACTAAGACTATCCGTGAAAATGAAGTATTGATCCGGTGTAAAGGAGGCAACAGTTTCTAAAGATAAATGAATTGCTGCCAATTCCACGACAAAAACAGAACAAGGTGCTTGAAGTTTACGAGCGACGCTATAATTTTCATTGTATACACCAAAACCAGCGGAGTCCTCTATCAAAGACCCGTCAGTGAAAAATGTTTTAGTGGAATCAACTAGACCAAACTTTGCAGCAAATACCACCGGACCAATCATAGGACGATGATGCTCTGGGATTCCACGAAGCTCCTGTTTCATGGATAAATCAAAATGAACCGAATTTCTGAAGTCGGTGAAGCAAACACGATTGGGAATATTAAGCGAAGGGCTTACATCCTGTGTTATGTACAAATGGTACAACGTCATGAAGCGGGTTTGAGGATTCAACTCAAGGAGCTTCTCAAAATTTTCGATCACCTGGGGGTTCATAACTTCACACCTGGTGAGGAGATAACTCTGTAAACCGATCTGAGAGTGGTAACATGCCAGCCAGCACTTCAAGACTCATTGTATGAGTCGAGTGCATGCAACCTAATGCGATACGAAGACACCGATACTGAATACGTTCCAGTTTGACGATGTGCGACCGAGCCGCTGACTGAAAACAAAAACTACCGTATTCCGTAACCGACAAAACCGACAAATGATTACATGTTGCTGTGATTTTACGAGATGTTTGCTAAAATGGACCGTAAATGGATTGGCTGAATGCGACAAATGATCAAGGAAGGGGATGAAGAAAAAGAAATTAAAAACATAACTGGTTGATAGACGCATGCAAATTGGATTGTTTGCAATTGTTTACATCGACAACTATAAAGGTGGGTAGAATTAATTAATTTAAACAAAACTTGTAATAATTGCATTCGACATAATTCAGTTGCTTTCACCATCCACAGCTGCTTGAAGTGGATCAAATGTCAAAGAGTTTTTCAACAACATCTATCAGAGACCTGATGACGAGTATTTTGTATCGCAGCAACAAGGGCGAAAAGTCTCGGCGGGACTGGTTCGTTGTTACAGCTGTTAAGTTTCTCCGATGTACCGACTCAGTTGAGAAGCCACTACGGAGAAAGGACACTTCGGTGTTGGCCGGTCCAGCAGAAAGAAACCGACGAAAGTTTTGGGAGCGATTTAGATCAGCAGCTAAGTGGATGGTATACATTTTATTTAAGCCGAATGCAGAGTTTAACTGTATGCTTTATTTTAGAACTTCTGAACCAACTAACGGACATTTCAACCGCTTTTTCACATCCACCGCCGAAGTGCAATGAAGTGTCAGCATCGCAGCAAACCTAGAAGCGAGAGGAAGGAGCCATCAAGGAAGTGGTGCCGCATACTACTCGAAAGTCTACCACCCAAGAGAAGATCGCAGTTCTAGATGACAATAGAATCAATATTAACATTCCGTTCGACTTACTGCATAAATGAATGGTTTTTTAATGTTGAATAATTAGTTTAAAATTGTATATTTATGTGTAGTTTTACCCAAGTAACACAAAATCCTTTCGTTAATTACTTCCAATCGCTTTCAATCAATTGCTTCATTCCTTCAACGTTTATTTATGTCTCCCAACTGTGTGACACGGACAAACGATCAAACCTAAAATTAATTATAATGAAAAACTGTTCAATGTGTTATGGTTTCAGATATTGCTTGAAATGATATGCTTAATTTTGGATTTCTCATACTTGTGAAGGTATGTATTCTATTGGGATCTAAACATACTGATATACCCGTAGTTATTTCGGGTCACAGAGAGTAAAAAATTCGGTGTTTTGTTTCGCTACCCAGCAAGTTTCCCTCACATATTGCAATAAATTTCATTCGATTTCATGCGAAACTTCAAAGTATCAAAACGAAGGGTTTTGGACAAATTTAAGGATTTCGAATGTGGTCAACCGGTTTCTTACGAGGACAATTCCCAGGGGGCACCGACTGAAAAATGTCTGAACCATTTTTCGGATTGAGTGACAACTTTGTAGTCAATTTTGGGTTCTCCCGACTGACCTGGAATATGAAGAGGTAGAAAACCAATCCGACCATGGGCAACTGCTGACAAAATCGACCATCTGAAGTATTTTCTGAATCGATTGCTCCCTTTTAAAATGGTTCTCGTCTTTTCTACCCGCTTTGGTTATTCGTAAGGGTTCTGGATCTGTACCAAGTATGTAACTAATCCGATTGTAGTAATATGGGTGCCTAAGTTGGATATTTCAAAGAGGATTACACCGAATTTGGCAAAATGTCTAATGAAAGTGGATAGAATCATCTCAGTAGATGTAGAGCACTTACGGGTACCTCAATTAAGAAACACACAGTAAACATAGGTGGCACGGAAATAGATCTAGGAAGATGAGAGGTTTCCGACCTAGAACGTCCAGGAAATCAATTCATAAATTAGTGGCTGGGGCTGATCAACTACCACGTGGGCTGCTTAAATACGATGATGAACAATTGCCTACGGAGCTGCAGTGGGTGATAACCAAAATCTGAGAGGAAGAGCGTTCATCAGATGAGTGGAAGGCATTAGTGCTGTTGTTTTTCTCACCAGTCGCTTTTTGATGAGTTTGCCTGGAAATGTCACGCAACACGATAAAAGCTAACATGCAACCACCATGCAGCTTATCAATCCACCGTAACGTGGATCACGGTGAGCTGATGAGTTGTGAAGTGCAACAAAAGGAAGAAGGCAAATGTGTATTTTGACAGTTCTAATAAGACCAAAAACAAGCTGATGGAGAAAAAAGTGATGTGCTTGAAACAGTGCGCTTTTGCAGTTGTTAGTAATTTTTAATTATTATATTACGCTACGTTATTATATTACTCAAAATGGTTGATGTTAGCCATTTATGTAGAAAATCTAGGAGCAAGTTAAGAGAGACGGAGAGTGTACGCGGCCAGATGGATTTTTTTCGACGAATGTACTATTTGGTGGTGGTTAGCAAAATACCGGTGAAGTGGAGTGAAGTGAATTATGCCCGTAAAAAAAATTCTCATAGATTTACAATTAAATGTATTGTAACCATACGATAGAATCAATCGTATGTAAAATTGACTATATTGTTCATGACGATAAGATGACAATAAAAGTTATCGTTTCCTCAATAGAATCTAATGTTAATTGCGACATCGACAATATAATCAGGGGGTTGTTATGTATCTTAACTAAAGAAAAAATGCGTTTTTCTCCGAACAAATTTGAGGCAATTACTATTGATTTTATTGTTTCACATTTGTTGAAAATTCTAGCATATAGGGTGAATAGTACCTAGATCTATTGTAATGACAATATTCATTTTTCATTCATCTGATACATGAACAATAAGATTCATGGTCGGCAATAGATTTAAATGTTACTTTATATTATTATATTGTAATTGTATGGTTATTTTTATCCGGGTGTGGCTCTCAGTAAAAATGATGTTTTATGCTATGCGTTGTTATTTTTGCTGTGATCCAATGATTATACTTAAAACTATCAAGGTTAGTTGTTTTTATTGATTCATTATTCAATCAGTTGTGAGAATCATAACTATCATATTTTACAGGTGCATATCAGTGTTTATACGAACGAAGAGTTACAAGATGTGTACTAGAAATGCAGGAATGAACACAAAATCACTACGATGAAACCTGTCATGGTTATTGTGAATTGTGAAAATATAGACCATAAGAAAGATTAAAATACGGACAGCATAACGGCGACGTGATTCGACTACGAACCAGTGCCAACCGCTGAATAAAAGTATTCTTCTGCAAGATGATGTAATTTCAGTTGCAGCACTGATTTGGTATGTTACTTGAGAGGACGCAACCGAAGTCAAATCAATGTGTAATGTCTTCATGACAAATTATGCAAAAAAAAGTAGTAGTAACTATGGACATAAACTGAGAAACCTTAATATTTCTTTAAACTAATCATGTTTTATGTTGTTGCATGAAGCACGTAATCAATTATAATATTGGAAAATTGGAAATATCCTTCTTATAAACATGCAACCCTAGGAGTGGACCAGGGGGCGCGACTCTATCTCAGATGCAGGATTTTTTTTGTTTTGCTTTTGTGCGATGTGCGCACGCTTAGTGAATAGAAAGAAGATTTTAAAGATTTTGATGAAGATTTTAAAGATTTACTGCAAAAAGATGCAGCACGATGCAAGTTGATGGATTAAGATTCACAAGCTGAAACTAGATTTTTTTTAAGATTGATTCGCTAGCGTGGGATTTTTCGATCATCTTGAATCTGGATTTAGATGTGTCGCACCCCCAGGAGTGGACAGCAATTTCTGCTACACTTAGCGAAATAAACTTTCGATATTCATAAGATTGCATTATGATTATTTGTTATAAGAATTCGGTGTGAATTTCATAAATTTATCTTAAGAAATATAATGATGTTGAAAAAATAAAAATATGGAGCAACCTTGATTCGAACCTTGAACGTTGGGGTTATGGGTCCAAAGACTTGCTCACTAGTATATATCAACACTTTGATAGTAATATGTAAATGCATTGTGAACCCCTGTAGCTTTGGGCACAACTGCTCTACCAAATATACAGATGTTCACAGTACATTTCCAGGGTCGTATGTATGGGTGATCTTAGGAAAAGCTTCAATCAGTTAGGTGGACTTTCAACCCACTTACCATCTGTTCTTCTCGCGAAGGTTTTATCAATTTTCATGGAAAAATATAACAAACAATAAAATTTAGACGACACAGCTTGATTTGTCTGGACCATGCATTATTACAGAAATAATTTATTACTTAAGGACAGTTGGTAGCAAACATTATTTGTGGTACTTGCGCAGTTTCTCAAATTTTTCACTGTGGATCTTTTCATTTCAATCGTTGCGGCCGATGCGAAGCTCGTTGGTCGACATTGGTGGCACCGGGGCGGGCTTAAATCCGAAGTGGTGATTAGCGGGAACAATCATGCCAGGTCGCAGCCGGCGAGGGGTACGAAGCGAGATGTTGCGGTAATTTCATTTGGTGACTTTTCCAATCCGTACGGGTTGTCCGACGATTATGAGGTAACTCGGTCAGTGTAACGGACGATCTGGTGTTTCACTGTTTTAAGCCGGGGAGCGGTATTCGAAGCACTTTACAATTAAACGGTTTTGAGTTTAGTTGCACTCGCGACGTACACAGTACGGATTTGCAATTCAGGACCACGGTGATGAAAAATCTCTACACTCGACCGACTCTACCATCTTCACTTTCTTGCACTTTTAGACATGCGGCCACAAGATACGACGTGACGCGCACTGGTGTTACAAACGCTCCTCCCGGTCGGGTTTCCAAATAGAATACAAGAGGCCACGGTTGCGTCCCGCCAAGCCTTATATATCCTCCCAAAACAATAAATCCCATCTCATATCCGTTCCAACGGTCCTTGCTACCACCCCGGTGTGATGATGTTGATGAACGATGACTGATAACACTTCTTCGATTGGATAACGAGGGGTGACGATGGTTGGATTGCTGGTTTTCAAATTTAAATTTGTTGCATGCAAGTTTATAGCGTTTTTTCTTCTGTTTATTATTTTGTTTTAATTTTATTTGAGTAGGACTGAACTAAAGAGACTAAATAATGTACCAACATAACAAGTGAAAACAAATATTTAAAAAAAACCTAACATTACCAATAACAATAAAGAACAAATAATATAAGTGACTTATAAATATAACTAATGTTTACCCAAACGTTTATATATAACGGAGCACTAACATTAATTATATATTTAAACATTTACTAACAACCATTATAAAAAAAAACATTTAAACAAAATCAAGCTGATAATACTGAATGTAATGGTTTTATTGTAACCCAAAAACGGTTGGTTACAACTTGTAAATAGGAATGCTTAAAGGCGTACAAGAACAACGTCGTGTGAAACAAAATCCGTTCATTAGTCAACCTTATGAAATTCAAAAGCATCATTCATAAGTTGAACCTTATGAAATTCGTAAGGTTATTTGGCTGAGTGTAGAACCAAAGATGAGAAGAGAAAATGTGGATAGGTACGATAGAGCTAGGCAGGTTTTGAAAATTAAATAGAAATCGTTTTGAAATTGACCGTAGGGCTTTTGTTAGGCAGTGTTTTGAGGCAAACGTATACATTTATGTCACACATCTCCATGTGGGGTAGGTCAAGGCAGGAACAAATTCGCCACCTTGTTATTAATATTTCTACTGGAATGGCATTAAACATTCCAAAGTGAACTCACTGCTTATATTTGTTTCGCAAATTTTATATAAATTTTGATCGAACTTTCGGATCGGCCTTTAATGTTGATCATCTATACATCTATAAATGTTCAAAAATTATATATTTCTTTTTACTTTGCCTGTGGACATTTCTTAGGCTCAAAATTTGTAGCCAATCAAATAAGTCTAGTTAAAACAATAGCCAATTCTGTTTGCATGGTTTACATTAAACAAAAATGTAACTTTTGGATTAACGGTATCGTTTCCCAAAAAAAAAACATTTGCTCGGATTTACAATTTGCATGAGCATGAGCATGATTGACCGCCCACGCATGCAATTCCGTTATTGCCAGATCAGCTGTATTAACACACAGAACCGAAAGATGATGTTTGGGACTAACATACCCATTATAAAGCAATACCAGCGCCGGCCGTGCCCGAATGCTGGTCAAGTAAGGAATGGGAAGGAATGTGTGGACATGATACTTGCTTTAGAGGAAGCCGAAAAATCCTCTGCACTTCCACGAGATATCACTAGGATGTTGGATAGTTGGGAAAATATTAGCAGCTTTTTCCACTGCTACTACGTTGCGACCGGACTGAAAAATATCACCAATCGACTCCGAACGACCTTAACTTTATACTTTCAATCCTTTAACCCAATTTTCGCGGTTTTTTAGCGTTAAAATTTCACTTCATTTCACTGCCACCGAGAACCGTGATTCTAGACTTCAGTTTTTTTTCGATTCCTCCTCTTGCTAATAATCATCGATTCATTCGCGACAAAGTGGAAAAACACTTAAACTTCATAATTTATGTCTTTGTGTCACAATACTATCACTAATTCAACATTTGCTAGGATCAACAATTGGCCGAGACACTAATAAACTTGTGATTTTATATAATATATAAAATAGAATTCAATATATACTGAATAAATAAACAAAATCTAACAAATTAATCAAACAAATTTAATCAATATTATTATTATTATGAGTAATTTTATATAAATGATCATGTATCAACAAATCTCGAGTACTTTTTCAAACAGACGTATCTGATTTTGTAAACAAAGAGGGGAAGTAAAATTCAAACGTTAAATTCGTGAAACCCTTAGCACTCTCATGCAAACTAGGGCCACCAAGACAAGAAATTACAGTTCCCTAACATGATGGTAATGTTACTTTCCGTGAGGGTGCTGATTGTTTTGAGAAATTTACGTTTGAATTTTACTTCCCCTCTTTGTTTACAAAATCAGATATGTCTGTTTGAAAAAGTACTCGAGAAATTAATTAATTATAGTTAACCGTATATATTTTATACATGTAGCTGGGGCTTAAGATTTTTATAAGTATTAACCCAACTTAATCAATAGATTATGTAAAGTTGGACACATTTAATTTATTCCAAGATTTTTCCTTCGTTCTACAGTTTGAAAAATAATTTTTAATCCATACGAAACTATATCAGTTCATGAAAAAATATTTCAATATGTTTCAAAATCTAAATGTACTGTATAGAATTCAGAAAAAAAAACTAAGATAAACTCAAATATAATTGGAGCAAAGCCTACCGAGATATTTATTGCAAGTTGATTTCAAATTTAGTTTATTTTGATTTCGACGATGCAGTATTGAAGGCTGTTGCAATGTTAAACCCAAGAAACTTTGCCAATCTTTCCAGCATCAGTGTGGTATTGGAGGCTTTCCCGGGTGGCTATGCAGGAGATTCACTAACACTGGAGAACGAGTTCAAAATAGCACGGGCAGAGGTGACTGTGGCCAAGAACGAGCATGTACAAGATTGGTGGAAAAAAATTGCTTGTATGAAACGAATGGATGATTCATATGCATTTCCAGCGCTTCGCCGTCTCGTCTTCAATATCCTCATTTTGCCTCACTCTTCTGCCACTGTAGAAAGGATCTTCTCACAATATAACAACAACAAAACAAAGTTGAAGAACCGGCTCGGCGATGACACAATGAACTCTATTTTGAAATCTAAGGACCTCATCAAACAGCGGGGCGGAAGCACAAACATAATTCTCACTCAAACCATGCAGTCGAGGTTTTGTAAAACAATGTATAAGCATCATCGACCGAACGATGTTTAGAGATACATGTTGACACATTCTGATACATGCACCATTTTTCAATGCTGAAATTGGACTTAATAAAATAAAAACTTTTAGAAAACGTGTAAACATGACTTTTATTCCGGTACAGATTATTGGTACAGATTTTTCTGCGATGAAGTACAGATAAAAAAGATTTTTTGTCCTCCGGTACAGATAAAAATGTGGCAACACTGGTGATGATGCCGATTAAAATATAAATGGTCATTTATTATCCATTAATGATTTAAGGCTTAAGGTGATCCACAAAAGGGACTTCAAACGCCATGTCCAGTGTGAAGGTTAGATATTGAGACATAAGATAAACCTAAAAAGTGTGGATTACCTGTGATAACACCATTAAAGAATGTTTGATTTGTTGCATGCAACCACGGAACGGAAGGGCAACTTAGAACGATTCAATGACACGAAAACTGAAAAATTTTGTTGAGCATGAGAATGAGCCTGATTGACCGCCCACGGATGCAATTCCGTTATTGCCAGATCAGCTGTATTTGCACAAAGAACCAACAGATAATGTTTGGGACTAACATACATCTTCAATGTGTAAAAACTGGTTACCCATTATAAAGCAATACCGGCGCCGGCCGTGTCCGAATACTGGTCAAGTAGGGAAAGAGAAGGAACGTGTTGACATGATACTCGCTATTTAGGAAGCCGAGAAATCCTCTGCACTTCCACGAGAAATCACTGGGATGTTGGATAGTTGGGGAAAGGTTAGCAGCCGGGTTCGTTTTGGTTAACGATACGCTGAAAATATGTAGCACTTTTCGCCAAAAGCTATGGGCCGCTCCAATGTTACCGAAAAGAGACAAGCATAACGAAAAACAAAACAAAATAGACACAATAAAATAAAACAGATATTAGATATTGTCTTCAAAATATGGTAGAAATAAATTATTTGTTGCTTTGCAAACCAGCGCTCCTCGATATCCTAGATGGCCAAGTCCTGCTGGACCTTAGCTGCTGCCATCGGCACTCGGCCACATCAACCCGGCCGTCGCCGACGTGTCGGAAACCTTCCGGTAATAACATGATATGTGTGTCTAATACACTCTTCTTGCACTGATTAATTTACAAACTAATCCTGAACACCGAATCGAAATTCACTTTGGCACGGTTGTGGTATTTTCTTCTAAAATCTAGTTATAGATACTGGCACTTGGTTGAAGGAAATACCCGCGAAAGACGACACTTTGGACTCGCTTGATGAAGAATCACTAACACACAACAGAGAAATTGATTGTATCACGAAAAGTGAAAAAATTGGTTGTTTAAAAAGTATCTCGATTTTATTTGTTTCCACTAATTCTATTTTAACAGTGTTGGAGAAACGTCAAATCAACTGCTATAAGTGGTATATTTGCTACCATATGATTATCACAGTATGCTCTGATTACTTGAAGTAAAATTTATTTATTCATTTAGTTGAGTCGTCACCAACAGGCTTAATAAAGCCCCAATGGTGGTATTAAAAATATGACGAGTACAATAAACTTAAACTTATATATTAAACCTCAACACACTTGTTCATAACGGTCTACATTTCAGAAAAAAAATGACGTGAAGCGTCTGCGCAAAGTTTGCCGAGGGACATGGTAGACGAAAATGGTCGAGACTCTATTAAAAACACGCTGCAGTCCTCCGATCACGCCGTTCATGCTATAGTTGTTTCGGCGCATTGGCATCCTCAGCATTACACTATTGCGCAATGCCCTTGGTTCAACGTTGATATTAATCTGCTCCAGTATGGCGCTGCAATCGATTCGGCCTTGTAAAATGTCTGCAACAAATAGAGCCCTGGATGTGTCACGACGAAACCGAAGCGGTGCAAGATCGATCAATCGACAACGATTCTCGTAACTCGGCATACGAAACGGGTCTCTCCAAGGCAACCTTCTCAAAGCAAAACGTAAAAACCTGCGTTGAACAGATTCGACTCTATTTGCGCCACTAATATAGCTCGGATTCCAGACGGCAGAGCAATACTCCAGAGTCGATCGCACCAGTGAGCAATAAAGGGATTTCAAGCAGTAAATGTCGGAGAAGTCTTTAGCCATCCGAAAAATAAAGCCTAGAGCTCTTGACGCCTTGTCCACGATGTACGAGATGTGAAACTTGTACGTCAACTGAGAATCCAGAAAAACTCCTAGATCTTTTACGTAAGTCGTACGTTTGATTACCGTGCCTTGAAGCTTATAGTCGGCTCCTTTTTTCTAGAGAAAGACTGGATTCACAAAAAGATCTTCAGGTCATCAGCATACGAAAGACGGGGTCCTACGAGGGCTAGGTTCACATCATTGAAGTACAGCAAGAAGATCAGTGGCCCTAAATGACTCCCTTGAGGTATTCCTGAAGTTGCTGGAAAAACGTCGGACATGCAATCACCAACAGCAACTGTCAGCAGACCATCAGAGAGGTAGGAGCGAAACCATTGTAAGAGACTTCATTTACTCCAAGCTTATGTAGTTTTGCGATAGCTATGTCGTGCCCAGACAACCACAAGTCGTATAACAGTGTTCAAATAGTATCGTATATTCCTATATTTCTAGTCAAAATCGCAACTAATTGTGGCCTTTATCGTATTATGTTTAAGTTTAATCGTAAAGAGCGCAAATTTTCGACTTCTATACGATGTGTCATTTATTCGTCGTACTGCGTCACAAACAAAATCGGATATGCCTCGCTAACCTTTTTAAATAGAATTTGTTATTACATATTCAATCGCATATGATATCAAATCAACTCGCTTAAGAAAACAATGGAATTTGCACGTATATGACCTCCACTTTTGCACGTATAAGCCATATTTTTGCATTCTATACGATTTGTTTACTTACATATATGTTTGTATATCATAAAAACAACTTTCAATATACGTGCGTTTTGGTTGTCTGGGTAGTTGAGCTTGTCAAAAGCTGCTGAAAGGTCTGTATAGATGACGTCCGTTTGCGCCCTTTCGGCAATACTTTCCGTAATAAACCAAGTGAGACACAACAGATTAGTGGTAGTGGAACGACCATAAACCCGTGTTGATCTTCACTTAAGTATTGCTTGCAATGGGAGAGTAGAGGGTCTATTATAACGCGCTCAAATAGTTTCGATACCGCGCTCAAAGACGAAATGCCTCGGTAATTGTCCACATCTCGTTTGGTTCCCTTCTTGTGAACTGGAAACAAGTGAGCAACCTTCCAACACGAGGGAAATATGCCACTTCTGGAACAGACGATGCAAGGGGGCCAGCAGAATGGAAATGTGTTTCTTTAGAAATACTGACGGAACTCCGTCTGGGCCAGGATTGAAGGATGACTTGAGCTGCGATGCGGCGTTGGAGATCATCTCAATACTGATATCGATTGCTCCAAATGAGTGACCATGCAGAGGAACGTTGTTCGTAGCCGCAGTTATCTGATCGTCAGTAACATTTTCGTCATAGAATATGCTGGCAAACTAGATCGAAAACAAGCGGCAAATATCTTGAGGAATGGAAGCGGTTTCACCGTTCAAGACCATGGACGATGGTAGTCCAGACTCCCTGCGCTGTTGATTAACATATCTCCAAAAATATTTCGGACGTGATTTCAGCTTTCTTTGGACATTTTGTTGGTATCTAGAGTAGCATAGCCGACTAACCCGCTTGAACTCGTAATTGAGCCTCACGTAGAAATGTTTCAAGGCAAGCGTACAGTATTTAGTGTATCTTCGTAGTGCTGCTCTCTTGGTCGATTTAAGCTTTTTTAGTTCCTTCGTCTGCCACGGATGAAGACAGTCTTTCTGTCGTATAGTTTTCGGCACATGCCTGTCAATGACGTATGCCAAGACATGAGAAAATGTAAGAGCGGCATTGTTAACGTCGTCAGCGTCCAGAATTGTATCCCAGTCTATGTTGGCCAGCACCTCGGTTATGCTACGATGGTCGGCTTTCCGGAAATCATACGACACAGGCGCTGGAAAGTCAGCATAGTCATTGTCCAGACTTTCAGGAATGGAAACGACTAGACGTGGATGATGTGGAACATGCTTAACCAAAGGGGCGGGGGCCATAGAGATAAACGGAGCGGTGACTCGAGCACATACAAAACATAGGTCCAAGCTGCGGTGATTTTCGTTCACTACGTGGTTAATTTGGGAGAGTGTTGCCAGCTATAGCAATCGAGAAGATGTGAAGCTTCTGAATGAAGCACGGATCTTTCGCAGTCAGGATGGGGAAAGCCACCGTGAGACGATTTCCACGAAATACCAGCCATATTGAAGTCACCTAGCACCATATACTCATCCGTTGAAGCCGAGTTTTCAACTATAGAGAGAGAACGGAGCGGCAATGCGCCTCAATGAATTCGGTATCACGTGTCCGATCAGGTGGAATATACACAGCACACAGGAACAGTGTTCTATCCAATAGTTTAACAGAGAGCCAGATCTGCTCCAAACACTCCCATTCGATATTTTCGATAGGTTTCGCTTTCAGTCCGCAACGAACTGCTAATAGAACACCACCTCCAGTAGATTTCCTGCTGTTGTTGGGATTTCTATCGCATCGGAAAACTTCATAATCACGGAGAAAAAAATAAAGTCATATCAATAATATTCCGGTCCCGATCAAGCATATTTGTGCATTGACTTTTATATAATACTTTTTTGAGATTGTTTCACGCATAATACAATAGATCGAAGAATAATGGAAGCTTCCTTTAAACATAATTGATGATCTAATTAGAGCATGAAATAGGGTTAAATCAACCATATTATGCTAACATCAACAATATTCATTGTTGATGATTTGACAGCTCTCTGATCCTCCTGATAAATTCAATAATGTTTATGTTTAATTTGACCTTATTTTGAGGCTTGAACTAATGGTATCGGATGGTTGGTTTAAGCATACACACAGATTCGTTCAAATGATGTTATGGTTGGTTCCAAAAATCAAAAAAATCGTTAAATTTACGATAAAAGTTCCTATAATGGTGGTATTTTAGTGCAATATGTTCTAATTGGAACATTTTGCACTAAAATACCACCATTATAGGAACGTTCACTCAATTAGCACATATTCTTTGGATATTACGAAATTAAACAACATATAACAATGTTTGAAAATTGGAAATATCATTCTTATCAACATGCGACCCTAGGAGTGGACAGCAAATTCGACTTCTTCACGCTAGATTAATTGTAGCGCATCAATGTCGTACCCGTTAGCTGAAATCAAAATTCATTAAAACTACTTTAAAGAATAGTTACAATTTGCTTACATACCTACAAACTCTTCGATGCCCGCCGCGGATAATCCAAACGATTTCAATAATTCTACCACTTCTTCGTCAACATAAAACTCTTCAACCAGGTCGTCGTCTAAGTCAACCGAGTGATCTGCCGCCGCCATGATATTTTTTTTCTTCGCTTTGTCGTTAAGTGCGGATGGCAGCCACGAGGCTCAGTAGAGCTGCTATATGCCCTATTTAATCTTCCAGTATGAGTGATTCAACGATAAACACGGATTCAAATAATGACATGTATGCTTGATTTAAGCATTTAATGGTTGATGTTCAATAACGTTGATTCAAATGAAATATATGCTTGATGTAAACATCAAATCATTTTCAAACAACCATTTAAATTAACTATGTCAAGAATATCTTCGAAGCTTGGGATAACTATGGCAAAAGTTATATCAATCATGCATCATTTCTGTCCGTGATCGGGTCCAAATACTTGGTTTGAAAGTGTGCGACCATCGAGCCAAGTCTCGATCAGGGCGATAACATCATAGCAGCGAGCAGCGGTAGCCAAACGGTAGTCAAAGACATTAGAATCAATTCCACCGACGTTCTGGTAGAAAAATATAAGGTCCTGTGTACGGCAGACGGACGGTCGGAAAACAACAACACTTCATTTTGTGAATTTTCCATTTTATTTCCATTCTCATCAAGAAATACTATAACTACTTACACCTTTGAATTGTTGGATGAATTGGAAACATTGTTGGATGCTTTTCAATTCAAAATAGCACAAGCTTTTCCTCGCCTTGTTCTCTGTTTTTCCGTGCTTCTGTCTCGAATAAATACGTCGAGAAAAATCATAACAACAAAAATCAACGGATCTCTATCTCTTGTTGTACAAAACCGCGATTCGCAAAGTAGCATAAGCTGCAAGTGTTTTTATGTATCTTCATTCTAGCTTGAACGTTTGTCTGCGCTTTTGAATGAATTTTTCAACCATTTTTTTCATAGGCCGAATTCCCTAAAACGTTATATCACAGAGAACAGACAGCCAGTCTCGAACATTTTTTCCCCAATTTACAAACTTTTAAAAGCAAACCGTTGGAAAAACAACGCCGCCTAGTCTAGGTGATGTGATGTGTGATAAGAACCCACCATCAGTGCAAGGATTACATATGGCTGCAGGACTATTCTCAGCAGGTTGTTTTGAGAGAATAGCCTACGTGATGGTTTCTTGTAACAGGGTCAGCCAATCTCAGTGAGGACCTTCGGAAGACTACGGCCAGAAGGCCACGTGTCTTCGCATGACAAGGGTCTGGCGACTCCACGAACCCTTGTCCAGTCAACAAATCCTTCGACTGCCTTAGACTACATCCCTAGGGAATCCCCGTTATATAGTTGTTAAAGGAACAGTTGAAATTTTTAGCATAAATGATTTATAAAAACAAAGTTAAGACAAAAAGAAAATTTCACGGCTATACTGAACTTTAGATTCAATAAACACATTTATTTTTGATGAAGTTAGCAGAAGCAGATAATTTCTCATCTCCATGCGAAGCGCTAGGAGCGGACAGTAATTTTATTGCTAGAACAAATAGACATGAAGAGAAAGTGTATTGATAGATCCGTAAGGGAACGGCAGGCTTTGAAATTGAAAAGATGTAAGTTTGAAAACGAGCGGAGGGCATTTGAACGGTAGTATACGATCAGGCACATAACCCTTTGTCATACTACCCCATGCAGAATAGGCAAGGGGGGAAATCCCCTTGACTGACAAAAGGTTATGCAACCGATCGGGCTCTTATACTACCTATTGCTTGTTTCTAGTTCTAGCGATTTGTCCCTCTCCTAATACTGCCTAACGCCGGTGAGAAATTATCTCCCGCTGTTGGGTTTATTTTTAGCATGCACCGCCTATTTCACACATTTGCTCGTCTCGTCATCTATAACTTATAGATCTCGGAGAGAACGACAATGAGTGGTGCAAATACTGATCCCCACCAGTATGAATTAATGGATTCCCCCATTATGGGCTTTCTACACTTTTGATTGTTATTTTTTGTATTCTCCCCAGCGCGGAAGTGACGATCTTTGATGAAGTTAAGCAGAAGCAGATAATTTCTCATCTCCATGCGAAGCGCTAGGAGCGGACAGTAATTTTATTGCTACAACAAATAGACATGAAGAGAAAGTGTATTGATAGATCCGTAAGGGAACGGCAGGTTTTGAAATTGAAAAGATGTAAGCGCATTTGATAGTGTACCGTCATTTGAATGAAAGGCGAGCACGGCGCGATCCCGCGACACGCAACTCTCTTCTGTCTTCAACTCACCGGAACCAATTGCACACGCACACTAGTAATCCGCGTCGCAGAACGCGACGCGCGACGAGGTGCTACTGCCGCCAACGTCGTGCTACCTAATACCAACAATCAATATGTAACTAGCGATTTGAAATTGGTTCACTGTTGTAGAACCCTTTGGTCCGAATTACACCTTGAAGCCAGCACCTTGTTATACATATTTGCGCCTTTGTTTTGATTTGCTGTGTTATTTTGACAGAGTATTTGAGAGTGTGTTCATGTGAGTTCATTATAAGGGGTGCATTATTGAGCTTGGGACCGAGCTTGGGACGATGTTCTAGTACTGACTGAGCCAAGAAAAAAATCGTTTTTGTATGGGACCTACTGGTCTTAGTGTTAGTCTATGCTAATACCGTTGTGTTGTTGTTGCCGCTGATGCAAGGCAAACTACTGCCAACACACACACACACACACACACACACACACACACACACACACACACACACACACACACACACACACACACACACACACACACACACAACCACGTACCTCTCTATCTTTACGTATTGATTAGTGATCCTCGTAGTAAGATATATTCGGAAATTCGATCCAATGAATTGGCAACGGTGTTTATTCCATTCACAGAGGCTGATAACACTTGCCACAGTGCAAAATTTGCACGATTGGCTCAGATTTGACAGCTCTCGCTGCACGATTGGCTAAAAAATGGCTGCTTCCGCATATCTCTTACTATGAGGATCACTAGTATTGATGAATCGCTGGGTGAATGAGCATGAGCATGATTGACCGCCCACGGATGCAATTCCGTTATTGCCAGATCAGCTGTATTTGCACAAAGAACCAACAGATGATGTTTGGGTCTAACATACATCTTCAATGTTTAAAAACCGGTATGGATCACCAATACCGGCGCCGGCCGTGTCCGAATGCTGGTCAAGTAGGGAATGGGAAGGAACGTGTTGACATGATACTCGCTTTGAAGGAAGCCGAGAAATCCTCTGCACTTCCACGAGAAATCACTGGGATGTTGGATAGTTTGGGAAAGGTTAGTAGCAGGGTTCGTTTTGGTTAACGATACGCTGAAAGTATGTTACACTATCCGCCAAAAGCAATGGGCCGGTCCAATGTGACTGAAAAGAGACAAGCATAACGAAAAACAAAACAAAACAAAATAGACGAAATAAAATAATATAGAATATGAGATATTGTCTTCAAAATATGGTAGAAATAAATTATTTGTTGCTTTGCAAACCAGCTCTCCTCGATGTCTTAGATGGCCAAATCCTGCAGCTGCTGCCGTTGACACTCGTCCACATCAACCCGACCGTCGCCGACGTGTCGGAAACCTTCCGGTTGTAACATATCTGTTTCTAATACACTCTTGTTGCACCGATTAATTTACAAACTAAGCCTGCACACCGAATCAAAATTCACTTTGGCATGGTTGTGGTATTTTCCACTAAAAACTAGTTCTAGATATTGGCACTTGGTTTCAGGAAACAGAATCAAAAAGATAAATACACTCGCTTATGACCTCGGTTGCTTTGGACCTGACCTCGCTTGAGGAAAAAATCACCAACACAAAACAGTGCGATCCCGCGACACGCAACACTTTTCTAACTTCAGCTTCACAGGTAACGAATTGCACACGCACACTAGTAAACCCCGACGCAGAACGACGCGACGCGCGGTGCTACTGCCACAGACGTCGTACTAGATGATACCGTTGTTGGCGTTGTTGCCGCTTATGCGATGCAAACTAATGCCAACACACAACCACTATGAATCACAACAGATAAACACTCCTGCTGTTGATGCTTTCGCTCGATGCGCTCACCACTTTTCTGTTTTCTTCAGTTCTGTAATCTGTACATAAACTGACAATATTGTATGAGTGCGATTCCGTGCATGTGTGCGAAGGCAAACTGAAATAGATCAGTTAACGATTGGCTGCAAACGTCAATTTCCTCAGCCCCCTTCATCGTTTTACCCATCCACTCTCGAAAACAATCAACCAAAACATGTCGATTGCTACGATTACAAACTCGTCTACCCGTATACGTGAAATACATCGACACAGATTTTCTTGAAACTTATAATGCCCATAATTTTCTTTTGCATCATTTTCACAACACATATTCTTTACACAATAAAACACTTTCGAGCAACTTTATAACGGTAATCCATTATGCGAATTGCTCACTCCCGCACACACAGACAATCAGAATGATTTGCACTTCTTTGCAAGCATCACGCGCAAGCAATGAAAAACGTGAACTGCGGTTAAACGATTTCAATAATTTTAATAATTTTCCGGGACGCGTAGACCTTTTATCGCGTTAGAAATTCACTACCATTGATTTTCTTCAAAACTACGTGGAGGTACGATTACACGCGGAGAAAGAATGGAAATTAATTGCAAATTCACACGGGCGCACAAGCAGGCGAGCGAAAAGCGACACACAACCGACCGGAACGAAAGCCTGCATTGAACTCCGATGGCTAAAGCCGCGGAAAAGGCTATGCTAAACCAAAATGTTTAATCATGTGTTGAACCATGTTGAACTAACAGTTTAGTCATGTGTTGAACTTTAAAAAAACGAAACGAACATTATCAGTGAAGCGCGTTTGCGCAAAAAAAAGCACTTAATTCATTACATATGTTTGAACTAATTAAAAAGTACTGACAAGAAAAAATTCTGAACGCACGCGTGATAAGAAGAAGACCAGAATCAGCTCACGTCACCTGCAGCTGGCCATCCGCAGCGACGAGGAGCTGAAATTTTTTTTCTCCGGTGTGACCATTTAACAGAACGGTGTCCTGCCAAACGTCCTGCATCCCAAGGAGGGTACACTGGCGAGCAGTCGTTGCTCAGAGAAATTTCAACTACCTTTGCTTATCTTGACAGCTTATCTTACTGAGTATGTGGTTCCATAGTTATCATCTAAGCGTTAAAGATTGTGGCCCTCTAAACCATCGTAGGAAATATAACCGGGGTCGTATCATTATTAAAACCAGACGGTCCTTTTCAGGGCCACCATATGCTATTTAACGAGTTAACAATAGAATTTTCTTACATATTTACTTCCCAATGCTGGTCTATCGTTCAATTAGTACTATTTCGACCTAGACGTCTATCGACAATAATAGACTTTAAATTCCCAAAGAGACCAAAACCATATACAACGCAATAACGATAATGATCTACAGTATAGTCACTAAATTCATAGTCTGGCGGATACAACAACGGGAGCCAATTTGAACTGTCAGCTGGCGGAGCCAATCGAGCATATCTTGAGAAATTCATGTTAAGCGCCTAAAAGCCATTTGTAAACAACGTTGATTTCTCACAAATTACGAGAATCCCACTATATCCTGCTACTCCATATGGTAGAACTAACATTCTTCAACCACATGCTGCTTTCATTCCACGAGAGTGATTTAAGATTCAAGAGAAATCGATATTTAAAGTCATTGTTAACAAATGGCTTTTAGGCCTTTAACATGAATTACTCGAGATATGCTCGATTGGCTCCGCCAACTGACAGTTCAAATTGGCTCCCGTCGTTGTATCCGCCAGACTATGAATCTAGTGACTATAATCTACAGGTGGTCGGTCATATTTTTTTTTTTTTATCCCCATAGGATTGCAATGATCGGGGCTGGTTTTGAAAATTCTCAAGTGATTATGCCGGAAGGATTAGTCTATGGTGACCAAATAAACACCGGGCTTTCGAAATCAGCTCACATAATCTTCTTGAAAATTTTTGGGATTCAGTATCAGTCCGTGTTCGCGTTTTGTTGTCCAGGTATTAGTCCGTGTTTTTGTATTTTGTCCGTGTCATTACATTGTAAGTGATATTCGTGTCAGTGCAGTTTTTGGTATCTGCGCAATTTCATATAGTAACAGGTGTGACAAAGTAATAGCTATCTCTCTTATTCTATGCTCCCAAATGGAACAAAGTATTTGACGTTAGACTCATCGGGAAAATAAGCTGCTCTGTTGGACATGGGTATTTGTGGGCGGTTTTTTAATATATAGTTATGTTTGTATGTATGATGTGTATGTAGTTTTGGAAATGTTAACTGATTTACTTACCCACACTGTTGTTATTACTTTTGATTTGTTGGGAACATACCGCTTTAGATGATACTCGCATGCATGTGCTTCGTACACGTAGGTCTTTCTTGGGCGGCTACTTGGTCTTTTTCCAACCAGAGGCCGAGATGCCTGACTGTCCATGAGACTCCGGATTGCTTCCACTGTGACCCTACCAGGCTCTTTTTGTTTCTTTTTATGTTCTAGAAGTATACACACATATTCGCTCCTGTATGTATGTATGTATGTAATGTAGCCACCATCCCTTCTACGACCTTGTCATGTATGCAGCTCCACCCAATAGCAAGATCAAATTGAGTTAAGCAGAGACACTTACGCGAAACCCGCGGGAACATAATATTCTCCTTCCAACGATACGATGCAACAAATCGCATAACCCAACTCGCAATACTCATTAAGTTCTCTACGGGATGGCCTGTTAAGAAGGGCGCGTCACTCACGCTGAAACTGTTGGAGTAGAACTCGCAACCTCACAATCGAATCGTTAGGATAAGAAAATGATACTGTTTATTTCCTCCTAGAAACCGGTTTTCATACCACTCCATTGTCCAATTCCAGCTTGAATGATACCCTGATGCTCCCTCCCTTCCCAATATATATTCAATGTCATGTAATAATATATAAAATATAGTGATTATTAAACTGATAAAAAATATAGTGAATGATTATTACAATGATATTTAATATAGTAAGTAAATGTAAGAATGATAGTAACAATTCCATTTGTAAATCTGAAAATTAAGACAATATAGTAGCTATGAGAAAAAAATTGATTTAAACATATTTTACAATACTTGTAATATCCATGGATGATCTGAAATTATATAGCATATGAAGAATAGTAAACCAAAAATTTCGAAGTGCTGTTCCATTTCCTTGAATCACAAAAACATTTTGTAGTGAGTCTCACAGGTACTATAGCAATTTTTATCAAATGAATTTAAATGCAATATATATCTGTTGTCCACTGGTTTGTAATTGAAAAAAGATAAGATATGTTTTAATGTCCTAATAGTCTTGGAAAAGCCGAAAACAGCAACAATTAGGAGAAATAAATTTTATATAAGCATGAATAATGCCAAAAACGTAGATTAAGTAAGACCAGACAACAAAAAGTCCGATAACTCTTATTGGTCCAGATCTAGAAAAGATAATGGGAAACAGGAGAGCAATGATTATCAATTATACAGTTTTGGTGAATAAGGGAAATGCTTTTTTGAGTAGAATTTGCCGTACATAATGCTTCCTACATTTTTTCAGTGAAAATGGCATAGAATATAGATAAAATAGCGAAGGGATGTTATAGTATAAAATGATAATACCAATTTTAATTGTATTTACATATCTACAGATTGTGATCCTGCTGCAATCATAGACGGGCCCGCTCATGCACTACTAACCTTTGATAAATTATCATAACCACCGAAAAAAAAAAACAAAATATATTTAAAATTATTTAAAAATACTTAGGAGTTCCTTGATGACCTGAAATTACACAGAATAGTATATCTATAATATGGATGTGCTGCTGCTATAGTGGAAAAACTAATTGATGTGATATAACCACAATGGAACTGACTCTTAGCTTCGGGTCCTGGAATCCCTACTGAGCCCTTGCGGCACGTCAAGCCGGCCAGTTCAGCGCAAGGGCTCTACAGGTGGTCGGTCATATCGACAGAATATGCTCTTATGGTGCATTCTCGCTTCACCATCTCGGAAGCCTAACAGTTCCAGCAGCAAGGCTGGGAAGAAGAAAACGTACACGGAAGAAACAAAGTACCCAAAATTAAGTTCATTTCAACCAACTCTGGACTTCGGTGCGAGAAGCCAAATTTGAGTATATGCCATAGTACTCAAATTTGAGTAACTGTATCCAAAGTTTATGGTGGGTAAATTTAACCTAATGCAATAAAACTCGTAAAAACCAAAAAATTTCCGCACGGTTAGTTAGCAAATGTTATAGAACTTTTAAAATAAAGTGCCTTTCTCGTGATGATTGATGAATCGCTGGGTGAATAAAAGCAAAAATCCAATCCACCAAACTCATACCAACACCACTGCACTTCTCCTAAAAAGTGCAAACGCAAGCGACAGACCGAGAGAGCGCGCTATTAGCTCAGCGCGAGAGGGAGAGATTGAGCGAACAAAATTTCCGCAAGAAAACTCCTCTTCACTGCCAACGGAGGCTGAGAGCCAAGCAAAAAACTATTTTTTCACCACTTTTCCAAACTGTTTAGCGACGGAAAATATCACTTCCACGACGTACGCGGTTCCTGCTAGCCTGGAGAACACTTTTCAGGCGCTTTCGAGTGCGATTTCACCCGCACAATACGGACTTTCTCGCGAGCACAGGGTCGATGTCGCGATATACCGTTCGGTGATTATTTCTGAACAACGCCGCCTAGTCTAGGTTTCACCAAACTAAAATTGACAGGCTATCAAATCTCAAGGTGGGCAAGTGGCGCCGTCATATACGATTCACCCAAACTAACGGAAACGAGCTGTAATTTTAAAACAGCAGTTACAGAAATTTACACACGGTGGGCACTCCAGCGTGGATGTCTGTTCTCTGTGGTTCCAATAATTGTCCCATATTGAAAAATAGACAACTGAGCAAAATGCAATTAAAGTTAAAACATATTTTTGTTATCAGGAAAGAAATGGCAAGATAAATAATGCTTTTATAACCAAAATTACGTTGGCAACCAACATTTCCAATGAATCAGAAATGGATGCGTTTAACGTATAGTCACTAGATTCATAGTCTGGCGGATACAACGACGGGAGCCAATTTGAACTGTCAGTTGGCGGAGCCAATCGAGCATATCTCGAGTAATTCATGTTAAAGGCCTAAAAGCCATTTGTTAACAATGACTTTAAATATCGATTTCTCTTGAATCTTAAATCACTCTCGTGGAATGAAAGCAGCATGTGGTTGAAGAATGTTAGTTCTACCATATGGAGTAGCAGGATATAGTGGGATTCTCGTAATTTGTGAGAAATCAACGTTGTTTACAAATGGCTTTTAGGCGCTTAACATGGATTTCTCAAGATATGCTCGATTGGCTCCGCCAGCTGACAGTTCAAATTGGCTCCCGTTGTTGTATCCGCCAGACTATGAATTTAGTGACTATAGTTGAACGTGCTGCATACGGAAGTGATGATAATGATGACGATTTTTAAGGCTTCGGTCTCATCGGCGGATCGGGAGAGCGATTTAGCAGCTCAAGAGTAAGTGTCGAGCAGCCGAATGTCAAAAGCTTCTATGTGGAATCAAAAAGTAGACAGTAAAAACATTGTTTATTTTAACCCCTTCTCAAAGAAGCGACACAAAATGATCATGTTTTTCTATGAGCTTATGTAATTGGAATTATATAAAATTTCTTGTTTTTTGGAAAACTTCGGTATTTTTCAACCCCACAATAGTTTGTCATTGTTAGTCAATCCATCCACGGTGCAAATAAAATGAAAGTGACCAATAATTGTGTACAAATTAAAGTGATCTATGATTATGAACCCACTATTAGAAATCTCATGCTTACTTTTTTGAATGGAGACGCTCTGCCTCCTCCCACTTTCCACTTACATCGATTTTAGTTCTTACACACTTAGGAAATTTTACAGTATTCGGTAACTTTTTACCAAACTTTCAACAGCTGAACGTTCGGTTATCTGATTTCGGTGAAATTTTACCGAAATCCGTTAAATCGGATTACCGAACGTTCAGCTATTGAAAGTTCGGTAAAAAATTACCGGATACTGTAAAATTTTCTAAGTGTGTAGCATCTAATTTTATGAAATTCTGAACAATACGCTTCAAAATGAAGTAAAATACATTGCTTTTAGATATTTCGTTAGTGGGACAGTTATGCGTAGAATTTCACAATGGGAAAAACAGACTTGGTATTTTTTAAAGAAGTTTTAGAATAACTAATATTTTTTGTTTGTGTTTGCTGTAAATATACGTGAAAATAGACTGTTTGAACAAGAAAAATGAAAATCTCCAAAAAGCAATATGGGACAATTATGCGTAGAACGGCAGTGATGGCATTAGGTAAACAACAAGAAAAATCGATATTTTAAATAATCATTCATCTGAACAAACCATTTATCCAATCTTTTCCGCATTTGCATGCATTAATTGCTTTCTAACATAAGTTATGTATTTCCAATATTTACTATTATTCAACATATTGCGATTTCATTTATTGATCATGAATAAGACCACATAAATCACTGTCTACACAAATAAACATGAAAAACTGCATTTTCAATAAACGGCAGAAATTGTCTCTCAGGAGATGACCATTGAAAAAAAAAAAAAAAAAAAAGGCTGCTACTACCGATATAACCTAGTTTTCTTGACCTGAATAATGGCTCTAAGAAGTTCCCGTAAAGTTAACAATAAATCACAAATTACAAATCTATAGGTATATGGATCATTTGATACTGGACAAAAAAACGAGGTTCTTCTTTAGTGATTCGAAACGCAGCGATGCATATTGCGATAAGAGAAAATTAGAAAGTTCGGTCAAAAATAAATCCATACTAAATTTAACCGTATCTTCTATTCCTCTGCGGTTCAATGCATAAGTCGACAAAATAAACCGTGAATGCTGACTAGATGCTTATGATTGTTGCGGTGTTTTCTTTCAGCCATACAATAACTACTTTTCGTAACCCCAGTAGCCATTACAGTCATCCAGTAGACATTTTTCTCATTACTTTTCCCAACTGTGAAGAAAACTACTAATCTCTACCGCTCTAACGAGTTACTTACAATTTTCGGCTAGCTCCGAATAAACGGCACAAATTAAATGTCAATTTACTAACAATTTCAGTATCTAACGTTAGCTGTTAACATATATTAGCAACGGTCACAAATTCCTAATTATTTTCTTCGCGTCCATTATACCATAACACCAGACAAAACTTACACTGAATTCGCTTTTGATTCAGTTCAAACCTGGATAGGGTATCAAGATAGAGTCGACAAGTTGTGTGTGAAACGTCGGAATATTTGTAAATATTTGTAGATCGTATCGGGTTGAGGTTTGCACTGGAATTAAGTTCAGGTATCGCAGGTAGGAACTGGTTCGAAAATGGAACAAATTTCCATTTTCACGCTTACACTCCCGCGTCACTCTACTCAATTTTTGACTACAATTGTATGCTATCTCTTTTTCTCTCACGGAAATGTTACTCAAGTTTCGTAAAAAGTGGATCTACTCAAAAATTGAGTTGATCCACTTTTTAACAAAAATTGAGTAACATTTCCGTGAGAGAAAAAGAGATAGCATACAATTGTACTCAAAAATTGAGTAAAGTGACGCGGGAGTGTAGATCAGATACCCCAAATATGAGCAAACCTTACACTGTAAGCGACCAGTACCCATTAATGGGTAAAATATCACCCACTTCAAACTTAAGTGGGTTAACTCCTTTAATGGGTAAAGAGCCTGTACGTCAGGCTATCGGGTATTTTTTACCCATTTTTCAAAATGTTTGTTATTTGAGAAATGGGTATGAAATACCCATATTTCAAGATGTTTGTATTTTGCGAAATGGGTATGAAATGCCCAATTTTCGTGATTTGTTTTAACTTGTGGTATTGAATAATGAGAATTTAAAAAAACATAATTGATCGCAATAACTGTTTTTGTATTTGCTAGTAACGACAACACCTTAGCCACGGGCCTTCTACCTCTCAGGTAAAACAAGTTTCGTATTGGAGGTTTTCACATCGGCAATTATTCCGGCGACGTTCAAGTTGTCCATTGAAGTGGTCATCACATCGTTATCATCCGGAAAAATTCCTACAAAGCCAAAAATAAATAATTTTGCATCAACTTGGCGAAAGCTTGGATTTTATGCTCCGGAATCGACACATACTCGGAAGTACGATTCTACTGATGGAATTGAAGCATCTTAAATTAAATATAATAAATTAATAACGTACCTCCCTAATAAACATTTACCATACAGGAATGATATTATAGATGTTATGACCATACCACTTACAGTTGGGATGATACCCCGAATTGGTTGTTAGGTACCTCTTATGGTTATTAAACCTTCAGTTCTTCCTCCGTGTTTTCGTGGACTGGATTCCGGTCTCTCATTGAAAATAAATAATGGGTCTTTAGTATGCATTATTTTGATTTTAAAAGTGCCCATTTTATGACAGCTTCATATACTATCAAAAAATGGGTACATTTTTACCCATTAAAGGGTACTGACTGGTTACAGTGTACCCATAATCACTTATGTCTTGTTCAGACTAAACACACGCTCGTTTGTAATTAATCAAAACTAAGTAGAAAACGAATCAGTTTCGTTATAAGTGGAACTACCCTAATTATAGTAATTGAAGTGTTGCATGCTCAAAAATGCCTCTCTTTCATTTGTATTGCTGTCCCTTTTTTTCTCACGGAAAAGTTACCCAATTCTCGTAAAAAGTGGAACAACTCAATCGATGAGTTGTTCCACTTTTTACGAAAACTGAGTAACTTTTCCGTGAGAAAAAAAGGGACAGTAATACAAATGAAAGAGAGGCAGTTTTGAGCATGTGTGAACGGTACTCAACCGGCCGAAATATCACCAGCGGGGCGGCTAATACCAACTACAGAGGGTAAAAATGAGTGACCTACGATCATCAGCCGATCACCGTCAAAGCACACCCGAGTAAAAAATTCTCATAGGTTTACAATTAAATCTATTGTAACCATACAATAGAATCTATAGTATGTACAATTAATAGCATTGTTCACAACGATAAGATGGTGATAGGAGTTATTGTTACCACATTAGAATCTAATGTAAATTGAGGCATCGACAATAGAAAAGGGGGTTGTTGTGTATCTAAACTATTGAAAAAATCTTATTTTTCCTAACAAATTTGAGTCAATTATCATTAATTGTATTGTTTCACAATTGTTGAAAATCCTAGCATATGGAGTGAATTGTAAATCTATTGTGATTACAATATGTATTTTTCATTTGTCTGATTCACGAACAATAAGATTTATGGTCGGAAATAGATTTTAAGGTTATTTTATATTATTGTATTGTAATTCTATGGTTATTTTTATCCGGGCAGTCAGTATAGCCAGATCACTCACCAGACGCATACGGACATTCGACCGCTACTTAAATAAATTGAAAGTTTAATTGTTGCACAAGGTCGAAACACAAAAGGGACTAAATTGAATTGCAGCTATAAGCAAACTCCACAAAACAACGAGTTTCGCTAAGGGAAGGTCCATTAATTATGTCATGCAGTAAGGGGGGAGGGGGGGTTTGGGAAAACGTGACGATCCATACAAAAAACTGTGAGGGTCCAAAAAACGTGACAAGGGGGGGAGGGGGGGTTTAAAACAGTCTATTTTTGCATGACGTAATTAATGGACGTTCCCTAATTGGATGGTCCGAAACCTCATCACCTGTCGCAACATGAAGGGTTAGTCATTTTTGATTAACTAGGTCACCTGTCAAAATTAGAGAAAAAAGTACTCAGTCACGTTTGTTTGCATTTTTTCAAAGCTGAGTAGAAAACGACTCAGTTTTGTTACAAGTGGACCCAAGTAACCACAAGCATTATATTATTGCACTTATTCAACCCAAAATCAACATCGGTGATGCGGTATCGCATCAATTCAACAGTTGTCAAGTAGTAAAGCGTTAGATAAGCTTGAAAATGTAGTGATGCATTACCAATGCAATAATGCTACTTTAGCAATGTCTTATGGCATTACAAAAGATATAGCATTAGTTCGATCTTAGTGGAGCCCTTTTAAGTTTTAATTCAACTTCAATGATGCACCAGACATAATACATATGCCCTATATATTCACGCTATTACATTCTCGTGGTTGCTTGGGGAACTACCCTAATTAGAGTATCAATTAAGTTACACAGTTCTGACACAGAGAACAGACGAATTGGTTCATATGAATATAACAAAAACTCATGTGTTTGCTGATATAGTGGCGCCATAGAGCGGTGACATTCCATACTAATTACTACCATCACGGTGAAAGCAATCCAAAATATATTACTTTTCTCTTGGGTAAGAAGCGTTCACCGTGCAAATCAAATGGAAAGTCGCCAAGTGACTTTATTTATTTACTTGTTATTGACATCGACAGGCTCAATATGGCCCCAATGATGTTGAAAATAAATTAATTTATAGCGTAGGGTCAAATAATAAAAATACATGTACATAAAAACGGTCATATAGTTATTCGACACCGGAAGCAACGTTGAAAAACGTGGTAAATCGCCGACGCAGCATCTGGCGTGAATGGTGAAAGTCGAACAGATGAGAGTCCCGGTTGAATACTCGCTGTAATCCACCGATAGAACCGTTCATGCTGTAGTTAGTACGGCGGAGAGGTAGTCTCAGCATCATATTGTTTCGAAGAGCTCTAGGTTGAACGTTGACATTTATTTGCTCCAGGATTGCAGAGTAGTCTATTCTGCCTTGTAATATATCTGCAATAAAAGGCGTCCTCGAGGTTTCTCTTCTGGTACGAAGAAGCTCCAGATCAATCAGCAGGCAACGATTTTCATAGATGAAACTGGTCCCTCCACGACAGGTTCCTTAGAGCAAATCGAAGAAAGCGTCGTTGAACGCACTCCACTCTCTGAGCACCATTGTTGTAATTTGGGTTCCAAACTGTAGAACAATACTCCAATGTAGATCGCACCAGCGAACAACACAGTGATTTGAGGCAGTAGATGTCAGAGAAATTTTTTGCTATCCTGAAGATGAAGCCCAGTGTCCTCTACGCCTTATCAACCACATACGAGATGTGTTGCTTGTATGAAAGTTGAGAGTCCAGAATAATTCCCAAATCTTTAACTTGATTCATACGATCTATTGTGGATCCTTCGAGTCTGTAGGTAAATATGATCGGTTCTTTCTTCCGACAGAACGTGATTACCGAACACTTCGCAGGATTAACTACCATTCTGTTTAAATTGCACCATCTGGCGAAAGCTTCGAATTGACGTTGGAGGAAGATGCAGTCATCGGTCGTACGAATCCGTAAGTAGATTTTACGTCTGCATACGATAGTCGTGGGCCTTCGATGACCAAATTCACATCGTTGAAATAAAGTAGGAAGATCAACGGTCCCAGGTGACTTCCTTGAGGTATCCATGACGAGGCTGGAAAAATATCAGATTGACAGTTCCCAATAGTGACCATCAGCTATCGATCGGTCAAATATGAGCGAAACCATCGAAGAAAGTTGCCGCTAACCCCAAGTTTTTCTAGTTTCGCAATCGCAATGGCGTGGTTCAGCTTGTCGAAGGCTGCTGACAAGTCGGTATATATGACGTCAGTTTGAGCTCGTTCAGCAATACTATCCATGATATACGATGTAAGACACAGTAGATTAGTAGTGGTGGAACGACCGGAAGTAAAACCATGTTGATCACAACTCAAATTTTGCTTGCAATGAGAAAGTAGAGGCTCCATGACGACTAACTCAAATAGCTTCGAGATCACGCTCAACAAAGTGATTCCACGATAATTATTCATGTCTCCTTTGCTTCCTTTCTTGTGGACCGGAAACATATGTGCAAATTTCCAGCAGGATGGGAACACTCCTCTTACGACGGACATATTGAATAGGCGCAGCAACGGTGTCAGTAAGCAGGTAATGTGTCTCTTCAGGAATACTGACGGAACACCATCGGGTCCAGGATTGAAGGACGACTTGAGCTGTTTTGCGGTGGTTATAATTATGTTGACGTTGATATCGATTAGCCCCAGTGCCTGACCGTATAGTGGCACATTGTTAGCTGCTGATGTAACGTGTTCATCAGTCAATCTCTCACCGGAGAAAACACTGGAAAACTTTTCGGAAAACAGGCGGCATATCTCCTGGAGGGATGAAGTGACTTCACCGTTTAGCACCATTGAGGATGGTAGGCCAGACTCTCTTCTCTGCGCTGCTCGTTTACATGCTTCCAAAAAGACTTCGGATGCGACCTGAGTTTGGACTGAATCCCTCGTAAATATGACGAGTAGCATCGACGGCTGACTCGCTTGAACTCATGATTGAGCCTGACGTAGTGGGTTTTCAGCGCAAGCGAACGATATTTAGTGAATTTTCTCAAATCCGCTCACTTAGTCGATTTCAGTTTCCGAAATTCGCTAGTTTGCCAAGGAAGGTGCGACTCTTTTTGGTGGATTCTCTTCGCCATATGCCAAGACGTGTAAAAAAGTTTGCGCAGCGGAATCAACGTTTTCGGGATCAAGGATGCTCTCCCAGGCTATGTTAGACAGCACGCCGACGATACTACGGTGATCGGCTTTCCGAAAATCGTATGACACAGTAGCAGAAGTGCTGTCAAAATCTCGAACATGGTTACCTTCCACGGCAACAATTAAAGGAGGGTGGTAAGGAGCCAGCTTTACCAGAGGAGTTGGAGCCGTAGAGATGAATGGAGTGGTATCCTGAGCGCTTACAAAGCTTCGGTTGTTTTCGTTTACAACGTGATTGATTTGAGATAGCGTGGCTGCACTATAGTTATCAAGAAGACTAACTGACCCTGTGTGAAATACAGAGCGTGTTGGGTCTGGATAGAGAAAGCCGCTGTGAGACACTTTCCACGATATACCAGCTAGATTGAAGTCGCCAAGGACGATCATCTCGTCAACAGGAGTTGCATTGTCCATTATCGCGAAAACGGACCGGCAATGGGTTTCGATTAGATCGTTGTCACCAACTCGGTCAGGTGCAATATATACCACACATAGGTACAGTGTGCGTTCCACAGCAGGACCTATCTTATTGTTTGGAACGTTCGGTCTCGATCGTCTAAAAGTCCGGTTTGTAGAGATAGATCGGGGCTGTCTTGTAGGGGATGGACTGGAAACAACAATCGATTCAGGGAACGAGTTTTCCGAAGACGCAGTGTACTTGCCTGAAGTAGAGGTCCGGAAGACCCCGCCTCCCAACTCAAACACAGGACCGGGACGGCTGCTGGTCGCTGGTAGGTGGGGCTCGACTGCGTTGAGTGGACTAGGGGCTTCCTTAGAGCTTGCGGCAATTGTGCGTCCTGGTGTCCAGGGATGGCATTGCGCATCTTGGTTCGAGTAACTCGATTCGAGAAAATTCAAACTCGAATCGAGTTACGTTTGGCATTGTGTATTTTTTTCGACTTCATAATTTTAACGTACTAGATTTCGAGTAAAATATGCACTAGCTCATCTCGAAGAGAAGTGTCAAATTTACTTGTTTACAAACAAAATAAAAGTGCCTCGATATACTGACGGTGAAAGTGGAAGTAGTTTTCTGGTTAATTATTCAAATTGATTAAAAGAAAAACGTTACAGAAATGTTCTTTGACGATAGCGATAGTGACGAAGAAAATACTCTTATTCCGCAGAGACGCACGCTAAGGGATAACAGTGACCCTTTATCCCTGAGTGAAAATGAGTGAGTTGATCACAATGATGTTTTTGATGTGAGTAGTAATTATTGTTCTTCTATTTAAGGTTCCAGCTGTACTTCAGGCTAAGCCGGGAAGCGTTTAAATTTCTATTGGATACAACGTTGTTCCCACCAACTTCCAGAAGCACTGCTATTCCTGCAGCTTTGAAACTGGCGGCCACTTTGAATCTCCTAGCCAGTGGGTAGTACCAAGTGAATGTAGGGGTAGTTTTTACTTGGAATGGCCCAACCAACAGTATCATTGGTCTTCAATGAAGTGATACCTTTGTTGGAAAGGACGCTATGTGAAAAGTGGATAAAATTAGATCCACCATCGTTCAGAGAGGCAAAAAAACATTTCTTTGACAAATTAAAAAAAACAGGTGTAGTGGAATGTATTGATGGTACACATGAGACCAACGCAGGATGAGCACATGTATTCTAACCGGAAAGGATTTCACAGCATCAACGCTATGATAGTAAGTAGTAATATACAGCATTTACTCTCACATTTACGTCAATTCACTTTTATTGCTTTTCAATTAGATAACCGATCATTATTATCGCATCCTGGCGATAAACCCCTGCTACGGCGGTGCTGCTCATGACTCGTTTGTGTGGAGCATGAGTGATGAACGAGATTTTTTCGAGGAAAACTTCCAGAATGGAGAATCGAGATTGTTAGGTATTTTTTTCAACTGATTTACTATAATGTAAGTTTTATTTACAATATGTGATTTCCAAGTGACAGTGGATATGGGTTAGCACCATGGTTGTTAACGCCATATCGAGTTGCCAATGATGGCTCAGGAGAAGAAACATTCAATACCATACATTCTTCAGCCAGGTGTTCTGTTGAAAGGAGTATTGGTGTTTTGAAAGCACGTTGGCGATGTCTTTCGTCCGATCGCAAACTTCGTTACAGCCCCGACAAGACAGCATCAATTATCAACGTATGCTGTGCTTTACAAAACATATGCATAGCTTATAATATCCATTACAATTTCAACAATCTAACACTACCAGAAGATCCACTGTCTGTAAGAGGTGAAGTGAGTGATCATCATGGCTTAGAGAGAAGAGCACAAAGAATTAGAGATTCCATCAGAGATTCATTGCTTACTTGATAAGAACTGCTATAGAAAATAAAAATATAAACACTATCTTCACTCATTTGATATGAAAACCGGCCGAAAAAACTCTTAAAATATTAATCCAAAACTTATGCCCCACACAGGAAGTACATAAAGGGTAAAGGGTAGGGTTCTTGAATGGGTCAAGGGGTTAAAGAATGGTCTTTTGAAAATTGACTTTTGATCCTAGACCCGGAGGACCGAGAGTCATAGAGTCAAGATTCTTCTAGCACGGATTCGATTACACTGGATTCCTATAGCACGGGTTCCAAAGAATCCTATAGCGCGGTCGATCCGGCATTAACGAACACACGTATCATATGAGATTTGACGAATTGGGGAACAACTCAGATTCTGGGGCCGCATTAGAAGATAACGCCCTGGTGTCTTCAGGAAAATTGTTGGGTATATATATATCGCTACAACGTGAAACAAAGTTTCGGTTCCGGCAGGCCACTAGGTGGCCCTCCGGAAAATCCGGAATAACCGCTAAAGGGGACAATTTTCAAAACTGGTCATAGAACCTCCCGGTCTTTACTAAATCATTCCTGGGAGGTCAACTAAATTGAAAAAGGTCCGTCGACCTTTGTATTGTCCAAGGTGACAACTGGGTGGCCCTCCGGAAGATCCAGAATGAGTAAAAGAGGACAATATTCAAAATTGATCCTAGAGCTTCCCGATTTTTTCTTTATCATTTCCTGAGAGGTCAACTAAATCGAAAATGGTCCGTTGATCTTTGTAAGGTCCAAGGTGGCAACTGGGTGGACCTCCGAAAGATCCGGAATGACCGTAAAAGAGGACCATATTCAAAGTTGATCCAGAGTTTCCCGATTTTTTGACGTAGACTACGTCATACGGCAAGGGTAGGGTGTCAAATGAAAATCTAAAATATTGCGACCGTCACGTAAAACCGTACGTTTTGTACGCGAATAACTTAAAAAATCCACAATAGATTTACATGATTTCTTCTTCAATCGGTCGGAAATTTTACCGCGCTCCAGTTCAATTGTCAAACATTATTCTCAAACAATAGTAAACTATTGAAAATAACGAAAATATAAGGTGATGTCTTATAATGTCATTTTGCAGAGTAAATTTACCAAATTTCCTATCACAGATTACAAATCGAAGCAAGGAACGTCTTGCATCATCTTCTTCTTCTTTGTGTTAGAGAGAGACTTTAACCAATCATGTCATTCGTCTCTCCATGTACGTCTCCCATGCAGCTGAGAACGGTATAAAACGAACACTTTGGAAAATTTTGCCTCAGTGGCTTATAGTATTCCAGTTGTTTCAAGCGACACGTACGGACGTGTTTTTCGCTCTCTCGGTTCGTAGTTTTTTCCTCGCCTTTTCCATCTCGTTCGTTTTCTCGCGATTGTGCGTCCGGCTCATGATATTTCGCCAGCTCTTGCCAGCTTGTTAGCGTTGGCAAGCCAAAGAGAAGCATTGCAAGAGTATGCAACGTTTTCTGCTCGACCTATTGCCACGGCAATGGGTCGTAAAAGCCAACTCGTGGTGACAACCACGCTGGCGGTATCAGCTCCCGCAAGCACACTGAGCTGCTCCAAGCTGCAACGGCATGACGACGGCGACTCATCGGATCCCAACGCCCGTTTACTAGCGAGCAATCGTTTTGCTGCGCTCCCGGTACAGGAGGTACTGAAGAAGGTGAGAATCCCGCCGCTTTTCACCACGTCTAAGAACATTGCTGCGCTCAAAACGGAGCTTGCAGCAATTAAGCTAAATCCCTGTTTAAGCCGTGCAGTACGGCTCGACTGAAGCTGAGTACCGTGCTGCTGGCGCTCAGCTGATTGCCAAACAACACGAGTTTTTTACTCATGACGTTCCCGGAAACAAGCCGATGAAGGTAATTCTGCGTGGCCTGCCAGATTACACTCCGGAATCCATTTTTCCAGAGCTGCAAGCGGTGGCTTTGAAACCTGTGAAGGTGTTCGCCATCCGGCGACAGCAACAAGGAAACCATCGGGACCAACTGTTTCTGGTCCATCTGGAGAAGGGTTCCGTTACGATCGAAGAATTGAAGAAAATACGGGCCCTTTTCAATATTATCATTATTATCGAGTGGAACCGATACCGCCCGAAACAGAACGACTGCCACATGAAACCCCGGTGTGGAAAGTGTGCCGGAGCGCACACTACAATGGAGCGCACACCCGATGGATGAAGGTACCCCGTCAAAGTGCGCCAACTGCGGCGCTAACCACGAAGGCATCAACCGAGCCTGTCCAAAAAGAGCGGAGTATTTGGCCATCCGGAAGAAGGCGTCCACCAAGTCACGGCCAGGTCAACGCCGCCCACCACCTCGAATGGACGAGGAGAATTTTCCGACGCTCCGGTACCAAGTGCTGAATCTACCACCACTTCCATTGAACCATCGCCATGCAAACCGCCCGTCAGCATCCGTTCAGCTACGATTCGCGGCTGCCACCGCCGCCCCCATGCCGGCTCCTCCTCCAGGCTGGGGCAATCCGAGCAGTATCTCCACGCAACCACCCGTCGATGGACAGGTTTACGACTCGGAGCAAATGGTCAAGTCCGTTCGAGAGCTCTACCGCCAACTACGTTCTTGCCGCTCCAAGGAGGAACAGCTCAAAGCCACCACATCCGTGACGATGAGATTTCTATGCAACCATGGACCGTAATCGCACCATCAGCATCCTCAATTGGAATGTTTGTTCCATCCGGAACAAAACATTTGAGCTCGGTGACTTCCTTAACAGGAAGGCCATCGAAATCGCTATCGTCACCGAGACACATCTCAAGCTGGAACTCAGCATCTTCATACCCGGGTACCGGATTGTGCGACTTGATCGAAGCGGCTCTAATGGAGGAGGAGTTGCGATCGCCCTGCGTAACAACATCAACTGCCTCATGCTTCCAAGCTTCCAGCTGCAGTCTATCGAAGCCATCGGAGTTGAGGTCGAATCTGCCGTCGGCCCTATCAGCATCATCGCAGCCTATTGTCCAAAGCAAGCCTGCACCGCCAATGGATCAACAACGGTGCTACGAAACGACATCCGTAAACTAACACGCAGAACAGGACAGTTTATCATCACCGGCGACCTAAACGCGAAACACGAAACCTGGGGGAACACCCAGCGGAACCGGAACGGAATAGTACGGTTGGAAGACCTGGAAGAGGGACATTACACCGTCCTGGGCCCGGATACTCCCACCCGGTTGAGCAGATCCGGGGTCCATTCGACAATCGACATCTTCCTCACTAACATGGGGAACAACATCGCCCAACCGCCCAAGTAACACCACTTGTCATATTCATGTTAATAATACAAGTTTGAGACCAAGCTCATGTTTTTTCTAACGTCATTTACTTAATTTCATACACGCATATAACCGAAAAAGCGCAATAAATGTGGCATTTTTGAACATCTTTTAGGTCATACCAAATGTTTTGTAGAACATCCCTAAGACAAATATTATGTTCTATGGATGCTTTCAACAGCATGCTTATAACATAATGACATGTTTTGTCTAAGCAAGCACGGTATGAACAAAGTAAAAAAAATATAAACAAGAATTTTTAATAGCGATACGATATCGTAGCTAATTATATTTTACGCGTTAAGGATGATTGTTTATAACTTTTTCAAATTGGAAATTAAAAGTGCTTTACGCATGGAAGTTGTGTCAAAATTTTAAATGCGGCTCAAGGTTAGCAGTGCAACTTTCCGTTCTACCTTCCCTAATTTCATGCGCCATCGATTGGATTAAAAAAGTAGAAGGTACCCCGAATAAATTATTGAATTTGAGTGAGATTTCTTTATGGAATTCACAAAAACCAACATGGCGATTTTCCAAGTCTACAGTCCTACAGTACAAGTCTACAGTACGGGTAAAAACATTAGCAACACATTTGATTTTCACCACCACCACCACTACCACCACTTCCATTGAACCATCGCCATGCAAACCGCCCGTCAGCATCCGTTCAGCAACGATTCGCGGCTGCCACCGCCGCCCCCATGCCGGCTCCTCCTCCAGGCTGGGGCAATCCGAGCAGTATCTCCACGCAACCACCCGTCGATGGACAGGTTTACGACTCGGAGCAAATGGTCGAGTCCGTTCAAGAGCTCTACCGCCAACTACGTTCTTGCCGCTCCAATGAGGAACAGCTCAAAGCCACCACATCCGTGACGATGAGATTTCTATGCAACCATGGACCGTAATCGCACCATCAGCATCCTCAATTGGAATGCTTGTTCCATCCGGAACAAAACATTTGAGCTCGGTGACTTCCTTAACAGGAAGGCCATCGAAATCGCCATCGTCACCGAGACACATCTCAAGCCGGAACTCAGCATCTTCATACCCGGGTACCGGATTGTGCGACTTGATCGAAGCGGCTCTAATGGAGGAGGAGTTGCGATCGCCCTGCGTAACAACATCAACTGCCTCATGCTTCCAAGCTTCCAGCTGCAGTCTATCGAAGCCATCGGAGTTGAGGTCGAATCTGCCGTCGGCCCTATCAGCATCATCGCAGCCTATTGTCCAAAGCAAGCCTGCACCGCCAATGGATCAACAACGGTGCTACGAAACGACATCCGTAAACTAACACGCAGAACAGGACAGTTTATCATCACCGGCGACCTAAACGCGAAACACGAAACCTGGGGGAACACCCAGCGGAACCGGAACGGAATAGTACGGTTGGAAGACCTGGAAGAGGGACATTACACCGTCCTGGGCCCGGATACTCCCACCCGGTTGAGCAGATCCGGGGTCCATTCGACAATCGACATCTTCCTCACTAACATGGGGAACAACATCGCCCAACCGCCCAAGTAACACCACTTGTCATATTCATGTTAATAATACAAGTTTGAGACCAAGCTCATGTTTTTTCTAACGTCATTTACTTAATTTCATACACGCATATAACCGAAAAAGCGCAATAAATGTGGCATTTTTGAACATCTTTTAGGTCATACCAAATGTTTTGTAGAACATCCCTAAGACAAATATTATGTTCTATGGATGCTTTCAACAGCATGCTTATAACATAATGACATGTTTTGTCTAAGCAAGCACGGTATGAACAAAGTAAAAAAAAATATAAACAAGAATTTTTAATAGCGATACGATATCGTAGCTAATTATATTTTACGCGTTAAGGATGATTGTTTATAACTTTTTCAAATTGGAAATTAAAAGTGCTTTACGCATGGAAGTTGTGTCAAAATTTTAAATGCGGCTCAAGGTTAGCAGTGCAACTTTCCGTTCTACCTTCCCTAATTTCATGCGCCATCGATTGGATTAAAAAAAGTAGAAGGTACCCCGAATAAATTATTGAATTTGAGTGAGATTTCTTTATGGAATTCACAAAAACCAACATGGCGATTTTCCAAGTCTACAGTCCTACAGTACAAGTCTACAGTACGGGTAAAAACATTAGCAACACATTTGATTTTCAAATGTTCTTTTTTTTTTCTTTTCTGCGATTTTGTTGTGGAATTGAACCGAGTAATTTCAGTATGAATGAAAATACAGATACAATTTTTCTATTTTGTTGTGCATAGCTACATCTCAAAAGACTCCCCACAAATTGAGCGTAACAATTTATAGAAAATACTAAACAATCTCCCAATTGTTGCTTTATGTTACATTTGAATAAACCCCTATGCCCAATTTGGCTTCTATTTGAATCAGTGAGTGGCATCACAATCTTACATTTAGGTAGTGTTTTTTTTTTATTCCAGTATTTCAAATAAACATATTTTCAGCCGTCACTGTATTGGATTCACAATCTATATTGAATAAATTCACTATTGCATGAGGATGTTAAAAACATGTTTCAAATTCATCTTGAATGCAACATATCAACATATTTACAAACATCTAGCATACACGCTATTTCTAAACAACCCACAAATAAGATCATTTGACTCAAATCAGACAAAAGTATGGCAACTCAAAAGTGAGTAAAGATAGTTTGTAGTGGTAAGATGACAAACAGTCACCGATGTCTTCAAGAAGTAAAATTCAAGTTGATCGAACAAATATTGAACGAAAATGTGTTCGCTGTTCTGGTACCACGTTTTAACCAAATATGTGTAGAAAAACATACTCAAAACTTTTTCAAGACTAGCCATGTTTGGTATTTCATCCACACGACTTCTTTACAACAAAGTTCTTATATCTTGTCAAAGAAGATGTTTCTGGTATTACTTGGGCGGTAGTACACCAGGAGCTCAGCTTGGACCACTATCCGGTGGTGGCCGAAGTTGGCTCCTCGGTCAACCGGCATCGGATCACCAGACGGAACTACCATCGTGCCAGATGGGAGAGGTTCCGACAAAATGTCGACGACACGGTCGATTTCAACGTGCACCTTGATTCGGTTGATGACATCCAACGGCAGCTGCAGAGCATCGAGCAAGCGATCTCCCAGGCCCGGGAGCAACATGTACCGGTGATTGATCAGGTGAGTGACTCTGTACCCATTGATAGACCCACTAAAGAATTTATTCAACTGCGCAACGCCATTCGAAGGCAATACCAGCGAACTGGTTTGCTAACGCTCAAACGTCACTGTAATCGAGTGACCAAAATTATTAAGGCCAGAATGGTGGACCTCAGAAATAACAATTTTGCCGACAAGATCCGCTCTCTCCCAGACTGTGCAAAGCCGTTCTGGAAGCTGACCAAAATTTTAAAAACTAAGCCGAGGCCCATTCCACCGTTGATCCCACTAGACAACAATGGCTCTAAGGATCGATTGATAACTCCTGCAGAGAAGGCTGCTGAGATAAGTCAACACTTCGTCAGTTCCCATAATCTCGGACAAAAAATCGTCAGTCCACACGAAGCTGCTGTTAGCGCGCTTATTACTAACATCCATCTAAGCCCCAACGATTTCATAGAGGAGTTGGAGATCTCAGCTGATGAATTGTTGGCTTATATCAAATGCTCTAAGAACATGAAGGCCCCAGGTTTCGATAACATCTTGAACTTGGAGCTCAAGCAACTGAGCCCCCAGTTCTATAACCATCGGCGATTGTTTTCAATCATTGCCTCAGACTTCCGCACGTGTTGGAAGTCAGCCAAAGTCATCCCCATCCGGAAACCTGGGAAAAATCCTTTATGTTCGAAGAGCTACAGGCCCATCAGCCTTCTCTCAGGAGTATCCAAGCTATTTGAGAGAGCGATCTACCGTCGGCTTCTTTCATCCGCTGACGAGCTTAACATCTTGCTCGACGAACAATTTGGCTTCCGACGTGGTCGGTCGACAATTCACCAACTTAACCGAGTTATCAACATCCTCAGACGGAACAAGTCTGTTTCAAAATCATCTGCCATGGCACTTCTCGACATCAAGAAGGCCTTTGATAACGTGTGGCACGATGGCTTGGTGTACAAGCTGCATCGATACAATCTTCCCATCTTTCTGGTGAAGATAATTAAAAACTATCTGTCGGACAGAAAATTCCGTGTTTCGCTGCAGGGTGCAGTTTCCGATGCACAGGAGATCTCCGCCGGTGTTCCGCAGGGAAGTATACTAGGTCCACTTCTGTTCAACCTATTCACCTCGGACATACCCCCGCTCCCTGAAAATGGATCTCTGTCGTTGTTCGCCGATGATACCGCAGTCGTCCACAATGGTAGGGTAATAAGAGCGGTTACAGTGAAACTGCAGCGAAGCCTGAATGTTCTGTCTGAATATTTCACCGAATGGAAGATCTGTATCAATGCGGCGAAGGCCCAGGTCATCCTATTTCCACACTCCAACTCTCCTAGACTTGTTCCGCCTGAGGATTGTAATATAAGACAAAACAACACAACGGTGGAATGGGCCAAATCGGCTGTCTATCTTGGCATTACAATAGACAGCAGGCTTATTTTCAGGGAACAGGTTGACAAAATTGTACAAATTGTACAAAGTGTAACGTTCTGTTGAAGCTACTGTACCCATTGATCAACAGAAGGTCTACATTATCCCTGAAAAACAAGCTTGCTGTCTATAAGCAAATCATACTTCCAGTCATCGAGTACGGCATGCCAATCTGGGAGAGTTGCGCAAAAACACATCACCTGAAGCTTCAGCGTGTTCAAAATAAGTTCCTCAGGATGATCCTGAAGACCCCTCCGAGGACAAGAACATCTGAGGTCCACCGTCTGGCCGAGATAAAAATGCTCAACGATCGATTTAGTGAGTCTATCAATCGGTACAGGGCACGCTGCCTGACATCGGATCACCAGATCATCCGGAGTTCCCCACCCCTAGGATTTTCAAATTGTAGTTTTAGTTGTAGATTAGGTAGGTTATCAAATTTTAACAAACAATGCCCCAAGGGCTGAACTGGAAAAACAAATTAGAACACAACACACACGTAACACATAAAAGATTAAACAAAGCTGAAGAGCCCAATGGGCTAAAACACTTAATCTGTAAAATTAGTATATAAGACAAAGAATGGATAAATAAAAAACAATTTTACTACTACTAAAAAAAATTTGCCTCAGTCGTTTGGCAGCATTGAAGCTGTGCGGAGCTGGTCGCTGATAGCTGGTCGCAGGCAGCTATTTTCATTCGTCCGGCAGCGGAGCTGGTCGCAGAGGCAGCTGGT